>JAYWMT010000226.1:0-165138 GCA_039090855.1 Macrothele yani | reverse complement strand
CAACAGCGGTGATAACGGCTTGCACATCTTTTTTTTTAATCTTTACCACACGATCTACAACATAATATAGAGTTCCAACGAGGTTGATACATCTTCTTTTAGTTTTAACACGGGCAAATTATCTTGTTTATGAATTTCTATGTAATTTTTTTAGTCCTTCTGAACTTCTTTTTCAAGTACTTCACAATAGATTTTACTTTAACAAGGACACAGTCAATCTCTTCGGTAGCTTTTTTGAATTACCAGATTAAGTAAATGCGCAAAGCATCCAATAAATCGCCACTCACCTAGTTTAACTGCTCCGATAATGTTAGCACTGTTGTCGCTTCAACGACAGCAGCAATTTTATGCGATATCTGCCACTTTGCCATAGTGTCTTTAATAAAATTGCACAGATTTTCACTTGTGTGTCTCTCGTTGTATTCTATACAACCAATCAAGGCAGAGCAAAGTTTGATAGAATTATCCAAGAAGTGTACTGTTATCGCAATATAACTTGTATTATTGCAGTGAGGTCCAGCCGTCAGTAGTAAGGCACAATGCTGCAGCAGCGTGTACTTATATTTTGATTTATGTTATCAGTTCATTGCACACTTTAGGTAATAAATTTTCAGACAACGTTTTCCCTAGTGGGAAGTTGTTAATCCGGACAGTGGGAAGTTGTTAATCCCGGACAGTGGGAAGTTGTTAATCCGGACATTGGGAAGTTGTTAATCCGGACAGTGGGATACCATTTGTATTATTGCAGCGCACTTCTGATTCATCAATCATTCGTAGAGCATGGTATCCTTTAGCCACCATTTTGACAACTTGTTTATCGATCTGTTCAATTTTACGAATTGGCGGTGGGGTGGCCTACGAACAAAATAAGTAATCGGAGTCTGGGTCAGATGTGGAAGGAAGAATCGATATCGAAGCAGCATGGGTATCTTTCTGGCGAAGTTGAACTGTGTAGTTCAGAGGGTTTAAATGGTTGCCGTTCAATTGTGAGAGGGATTAAGGGATGTTTAAGCTTCATATGGCGACCAAGATTTCCGTTTGAGCCATTTGCAATGCTAATCATTGTGAATATTATCTGCATTTTGCCCTCTTTTCTATTACACTCTTCTAGCTAAAATGTGTCCACATGACACCGTGTTTCCTCTTTGAGGACATTATAGCGTTCTTTTTGCAAGAGGAGTAGGCTCACTTCATAAACTAACTAAAATAACTAAAAGTGAATAGAATGTAAAAGTAACTTAACGCAGACGCAGAGCTTTGAACTTAACACAACTGTGACAGAAACATGATGAAACGCAGAATGAGAAGACACTGCATTTGAGAGCAAACTTTATAAAGCGAGAATTCCTTTGTTAATTTGTAACAACAATTCGTGTCGACAATCGTGGACTCGTGGTCGACTGGTAGTGGGACATGCCGGCACGCCTCGGCTCTGCATTCGCGGTCATTGCGCAATGCGCATGCGCTCGGTGCGCGAGCGAACTAAAAGAACTGACTGGCGAAACGGCCCTGAACTAGTTCACCCGGCTCACTTGTGGGAACGGCTTTTTTGAACTAGGGTAGTTCGTTAACTACACAAGCCTAGGTTTGTAGTCGAACATTCTTAGTTCCTGTCGCAATAAATTTGGTCTCCTTGAGAAATTTATTACTCTGGGTTAACAGACTGTGCGGAGTAGAACTCAAAACTACAGATAGTTACGAACATTGGTAGTTTCCGTTTAGAAAAAAAAAGCTAATCGAAAGCGACATCCACCAGCTTTCCTAAAACCATGTGGAGTTTTTTAAAAAATTAAAGTGTCATTAAAACTTGTTTGTACGGTGTTACAGAACCAAAAATTGAAGCTTTACAACTGATAATTCTGGGATTTCATTGTGGAAAGGGACGCTTGCTATATACTAGAAATTGCGCACCTTGGAAACAAAGAAACAAAACCAAAATTGAGGCGCCAGCGACAAAAATTTCCAGGCGGCAGGTATTTTGCCTGAGATGGTCTATGTTGTTGAAGTTGTCGTTATTATCTCTTTCATAAGACTGGGAATTACGCTCCAGCTGCTCGAAGGGGGAGATTACAACAAAAAGTTTTTCAGTTTGTATAAAAAAAGCAAAGTCACTGTCAAAGACCAAACATTTTTTTAAGTGTTAGAAGAAATGAAATAACGATAAGCAGAATATCAAGAAAAAGTCCCCCAAATGTCAATCCGATATCCCACAGATTTATGAAAGAAATAATAATGACATTGATAAACATTTGGTAAATACTGCTTTTGGAGATGAATGATTACTCTATGTTTGCCTATGTTTCTATATTTCCAAAACATATAGGTTCAATGTGTATTTTTAAGCATATCTTTGGACGATACATTATAACCAATTTTTTTTCAGTGTCATGCGATAGCCACGATGGAATATTTTTCATGAATCACCAGCAAATTTATACTTATTTAAATATCATATTCTGTTTTTGTATTGTATGCTATTTTCTTCATTCTTCATCCCACAAAAGTTAAAAAAAGGAAATTTTGCAGTTTTACTAGGAAATTTTGCAGTTCTACTAGGAAATCGAATATCTTGTCTGTGGTTCTTAATGGAAATCGAATTAAAAAAAAGAACAATCTATGTATATCGCAGAAAAAAATCTGTGAGATAGTGAAAAAGTAATCAACTTTTGAGGTGGGGCAGCACATGTTTTTTCGCAACCCTAACCAAGTTACGTTTACATGGAGAACAAAACTGGCGCAGCAGGTACGTGGGGAGGAGACTTAATGTGTTAATTTGCTCAGAAATCCGACCGCAAAGTACCTTGGCCCTCGGAAAATCAGTTTGTTAAAGCCTCGGAGAAGGATATCGAAAGAGAGAAAGAAATGTTGAGTATTGTGTTCCGTAAGTAGTGATTATGCCTGGTAAACAGCAAAATGTATAATCTGCACTTGAAATCGTTACGTGAAACCATGCAAACTGGAGCTGGAGCTTTGTCGCAAACGGTGGTTTTTGGAATTTCGAGTGATTTGTAGATGAGCCAGAAACAAATATGGAGGACTGAAGAAATCACACCTGTTGGAAATCTTCCACAGCATAAAGTCAGTTAAGAATTACGGAAACGAAATGTAGCAAAAAATAACTCATTTACCCTACTTTATGATTCATTCAGGGTGGAGCGGCTCCGGACGGACGAGGAGGACCACCGGTACAGAGGATCGACGAAATGTGCACCAGGCACGAACGGATCACACGGGGATGGTACACTATACAGGAAGATGGAGTGAATCCTGTGTGCCCACGAACCATTTCCCGACGCTTCGCAGAAGCAAATCTGCTGTCCCAGCCCCCTTTATGTGTGCTGCATTTAACACCTAAACATCTCCGGCTCCGTGTGCCAGGCCAGAGAGACGCGGAACGTCTCAGACTGGCAACGTGTGGTTTTTAGCGATGAGTGCCTTTTCGTTTTGGGGACAGATGATCATTGTTTCTGAGTTAGGAGGTTCCCGAGTCAACGAAACAACCCCAAGCCCCAAGTTCGCTATCGAGCACCACACTTCCCCCCGCTGCGGGCATTATGGTCTGGGGAGCCATTGACAACGATAGCCGATCAGCTCTAGTAGTTGTCATTGGACTGACATCGGTATTTGGATGAGATCTCACAGTCCCATGTGCTCCCATTCTTGGCCGAGATTCCAGTTGCGTTACACCAGCAGGATAATGCCCACCCGCACACGGTTCGGGTTGCACAGGACTGCCTACGTCATGCCGATACAGTTTTGTGGCCTGCCGGCTCCCCGGACATGTCTCATATTGAGTATGTATGGGACCAGTTGGAACACCAGCTGCCGCCGTGCCACACTAACCGGGATTTGGAGACACCGTCCAACACGTGTGGGCCAATCTTCCTCCGGGTAACATCAGGCGTCTGTTCGCCTCCATGCCGGACCGTATTGCAGCATGTATCGCCGCACGAGGCGGCGCGACGCGCTAATGAAGATGACCGGGACTGCGTGTCACAGATCCCTCTGTAATTGTCCTGCAGCTCTGTTTTTTCCAACATGTGTATCATAGCGTCGGTAAAATTTCAAGTCAATCCGATGCTACCTTCTTGGTGCGCAAATTTCCTTGTCCCGAAGTGTAAATCTGCACGCAACAAAAACTGACCTACAATAATTCACCTTCCACCACGAAACGACAAAAGGTTTTTAGAACAAGTCATGAATTTTTTCCTCGAAAGAAGAGCAATGATTTATTTATATAAATATATGTACACAAAGAAGTTACTAAACACTTTCATTCCCTAAAAATACGCTACCATCCAGAAAAGCGACATCATGTTTGAAAGCATTTGCTTTATGTTTTTCTCCACAGATGCTGTGTACCACATGCATTAAAAATTTTACTATAAAACATGTTGTAATGTGTACATCTAGAAATATTTAATATAATGTGAGTGATCGAGTTTTTATGATCGGCATTTACTTCCGAATTACGTTGTATTTCATAAGATGAAAACTGAAAATTGATCATATATGTTTCCAAGTTGCTAACGACGTGAAAGGTAGGAGATGAAGAAGCATGTAGATCTCGAAACACAGGAGGTTGCTCAAGGGCATGGATTCTTTAGAAAGATTTAGAGAGACTCTAGAGACATTAAGCTTAGAGAAAGTTTCCTCGAAATTTTGATTACCGTTATCTACCTAAACGCTTATCTTGAGTATTTCACCTGTGCTGAAAGTAGTAAAACAGACCAGCGTGTGGGGAAATTACCGTTAAACTTGGGACTAAACACTGGAGCACCAAAGTGCAATATGCAATACAATACTACCCGGAAGTTACGGAATAATTCTTTCTCAAACCGACGACGTTAATCTAGACCGTGTAAATCCAGGCAGATTTTTTCCATATGTGCAATGTTAAAATAGAAAGAGTAGTTTCGGACAATTAATTTTCACCCCCCAAAAAATGAGCCTGTTTATTTGAACTTAACAAAAAATTTAGAGAAAACAGGAATGGAATTGAAATTTATGACGGATGCTACGGTTAGTTATAATGATCATTAGTACGAGCAACACAATATTCATAATTATGAAATTGGATGATCTTGTAGCGACGCAAGCTTTAGGAGACTGGAAAAAATTCAGCACTGAAGTCTGGCCGACAAAGACATCTCTTTCCTTCACTTAGAACCACCTCATAGCAGGAAGTATCCTTTTTCTTATTCTTTCCCCTCACTGCTAGCCAGAAACAATGTACTTAAGAATCTTAATTCCCAGCTTTGATGAGGTTTAGCCCTTTACTCAATTTTGAAACCGTCTTTGTTCTTTACATAGGCTTCTGGACAAATTCCTCAGTTTCTTCAAAAACTCTTTGGTTCCGAATTTCTAGAAGACCGCTAAATGCTCCGCTCACACACGATTGCCTACCCCGCTTATAGACACCTCTAGCTGCGTCTGCGCGTCCTACATCCACTCCATTCCTCGCAGACGGCGTTGTGAAACAAAAATAACGTTTCCTTCCATCTGAGCGCGTGATGTCAAAAGTACACAAAACAAATTGTAAACCATACCCTTTTAATACAGTTTGAGCTGAACACCATTTTTATACAGTTGGGCTGAAGCACGGGAACGTAAATCGAGACAACATAATTCGATGGATTACTATACTTCATTCTGGAACTAAAATTATGTATTATCGCAGCATAGGAAAAAAAATTCTGGTCTTTTTCTCTAAGGGCAACAACCTTATGTTCTGCAATGACGACAAAAGCCTACTGAGGAAATTGTGCCTATCAAACTGATTTAGTGATTTTTTTTATTTCAACATATTTCTGAGCGAATGATTTGAAATAAATTGTGGTTGATTTAATAGTATGTAATATTAATTCATATTTGTCAAAATATTATAAAAAATAGCAGATTATGCGATTAATGATTCCGAATTTTGAAGGCCGGCTCGTTGAAAATGCATACATGGTTACTATACCGTATCTACAAAACCATAGCTGACATCACAAAACTGATGCCATTTTTTGGAATAAGTGTCCCAAATTTTTGCAACAATATGCGTAACTTTTAAGGAATGAAACTGTGGGTTGGGCAGAGTAATATGCGCTCATTCATTGGGTATTATTATCTTTCTGCTAAATCAATGTTCATTTTCATAACGGGTTTACAAGGACTCCTCAAGTTCAGTAAACATTTTGCAAATCAGTATCCATTTCATACGCTTGCTTGGGAAAAGAACAGGTGAATTGGAAGCCGGACTATGCAACTGACTTTCCCATCATCCCCAGCCGCTGCAAAGCTTGAAGCCTTCGCTGTTTGAGTATTAATGAAACATATTGGAAAACCAGATCCGGCATCAGCGTCCTCTCTTTTGAAATCTGAGTAAATTAATGGACTTCCTGGTGAGCGTCTGATATGCTGTACAGGCAGATACTCTCCAACTCCTTGCCTAACCTACCGCAAACCTCATACTTCTATAATTCTGGCTAAACGAGGTCCAACTCGGTAAAGAATAAAAGTATATCATTCGTTGGGTGTATGTTGTTCCTTAAGTCAAACAGAAACGTGTTCCATGTAATTTTTTACTTTATTTTTTATTTTTGAGGTAATATTCTTGTATAAGTTATCAGGAAGGAAAAAAAAAGAAATAAAATGAAAAAACTAAAGTAAATTATATCAGAGTGTAAATTGTCTGCAGACATTTTGTATTTTTATGGTTTCACCACACGAGTAATTTCTCACGTACAATCCGTGTACATACAATTCGTCATATTGTATTCAGTGCATCAGAAATACCAATTATAATGAAAAATTGAAAATATTTTTGACTCTCACCAGTCTCTTCATGCTTTAGGGGGACAAAATTAACCTCTTCGTGGTTTACAGGACAAAATTAATTTATTCATGGGTTATGAGACAAAAGTAATCTCTTCATGGTTTATGGGACAAAATTAATATGCGAATATTACTTTCATCGGTAGATTACTCAGTACCTTGGTGCTCTGCATATTGGAGGCCTAATCCCTTTCAAGTGATGAGCACCTTGTATATCTGAAAAAATGAAACAGAAGATGTTGATATTTTTGAAATAAAATCTGAAGGATATCAATAGATTTGCAGTTCAACCAAATGATGCATGATGAACGTACACTGCTCGACTTAGAAATTGACCCCACTCAGAAAAAGGTGTACAAACATGCAAATCGCACGGCGGGTGTTCCCACTCGAGATATACAAGTTATGTCAAACCAGAGTCGATGAGGTCACACGCTCTACAGGGATGGTAATGAGTGGTAGCACTTGGAAGGGTACGTTTCAGATTTATTGTTTGTGCAGAAAACCTTTCAGCCAAGGCCAAAAATGCCGGTTACACGCCGTGGGCTTGTTTATCGCCATTTGGATGCATTTCAGAAACGAAGAATTGTAGGCCTATGTGAAGCGTGCTGACCTACACATGATATCGTTCCGTATGTGCATAGGGATACACGATCCGTTAGACGCTGTTGGCACCAGAAGCTACAGGAAAGGTTCGAATATGCATCGGAGAGGCAGTGGGGCAGTCTGACAAACGTTAGCACGCTTGGACTGGCGGATTGTTCGACACGCACGTTTGTCAACAAAATGTTTATATTGGACGTGTTGAGTCATTTGTCATGGACGCCGCCATATCGACCGGAACTGTAAAACGAAGATTACATTTGGCAAACTTGCTCAGTAGGCAACTGTTACGTCGAGTGCCATTGACGGCCAGCCATTGCAATGCTCGTCTGGATTGGTGCCAAGTCACGCGACATGCGGTCACGAATGGACCACTGTGGTCTTCAGCGGTGAATTCCGTTTCTGTTTGGATACTGAAAATTGACAGATCCGTGTCTGAGCGGATGGGTCCCGCTTTCGCCCGCGACCGTCACACCACTTATCAGGCAGGCATCATGGTATAGTGTGCTGTAGCGCATGACAACAGGTACCTCATGTTCGCATCACTGGCACTCTGACAGTTGCACGATCTTCTGAGGGAGGTGCTGGGGCCTATTTTGATACCTTTTCTGAATGGCCCACAGCACATCATTTTCCCGTAAGATAACGCGCGTATACACACCGCTCGGGTTACCAGACAATATTTGCAACATGTTTAAACACTGCCATCCCCAGAAAGATATCCCGATTTATTACCAATCGAAAAGCTGTGGGACCACATTGGACGTCGTGAGCAATCGAAACGGCTTCAGCACGATCTCGATGTACAATTTGCTTTATGGAAGCATGTGAACCGTGCTTGGTTTGCTATTCCTCAGCAGAATATGCGTCGACTTTATGACTCATTGCGACGTCATATTGCTGCCTGTATTGCCGTTCGCAGTGGTGCAACCATTTACTTAGACGTACCCATTGTTCTGCATTATCTCATCTGGTAAACACTGTACGTGGCTAAAATAACATCAAGGTAAATCCCTATGTATTCTCTTTATGGCTGCTCAGTTTCACTCCTATATCCTCATTTCAAGGTGAGGCAATTTCTATGTCGAGCAGTGTATATGCACCCTTTCTACTGTAAACCTAATTCTAAGCCGTACAAAGCAATCAAAGGTCTGAGAAATATCTTCTCTTTTTTGTATGCTGTTGTAGGTCTTTACATCCAAGTATGCGGGAGTGACATGGAGGAGACTGGCACAAGACAGACCGTTGTGGAGGAAACTTGGGGAGACCTTCGTCCAGCAGTGGATTGATAATGGTTGACAATGATGATGATGATGATATCGTTAGCTAAGACGCCTTTCAGAACATCAAAATTACAATATGAGAACATCTGTAAACAATCAGCTGGGATCATTAGAATTGTCCGTTGACTTATCAATTTGCATAACAAATCGTTTGCCTAATTTAGTTTTATCCATAGTTTGTTCAACATCTTATGCTGTTTCATGAATTCGGCAACCAAGAGTTGTACCAGAATTCGGAATCACATTTATTTTGTTTGTAGGTTTAGTGTGTAACACTTTATTAGCCATAGTTAAAGCAGGAGGAATAATAAGATACGACTGATGTGTATGATTTTTATTTTGGGCTGTTAATGACGCCAGTTCGTATAATGTTTCCAAAGCCGCCCTTGATGATTGTGCAAGATTTTGAATTACATGTTAGAGTTTTGCTTACACTCGTAACTTTCCATTCAAAAAGTTAACGGTCTTATCCTTAAACTCATGATGATTGGTAATTAAATGCCCTTGTGGGCTTCATGAGAAAGAGATGGCTTCATGGACTGTTATTTGATTAAGTTTGGTCGCAAATTATACATTGTGAGACAGTGGATCACACATATTTGAAATGAAATCATATTTAATGTAAAATTTGTCATAGCTGCGACACTTTGCCTCATCATCTACTTTTACAGTTTTGGAATTTTTGGTATAGTCGGTTTGGTGGAACTGAAATCAACACTATTTGTATCGCCAACCACAAGTCGGCACAAAAACTATGGGTGGCAAAATTTCTGAGTTTCAACATAATCACCATTACAAATTCTATCCTCACTATCGCGTTTTCTTTTTACAATGAACGTATCCATGCCAAACCAAAATATAATCCGATGAACTTACAGTAAAAGAAAAGAAATTTCAGAAATGGTGGCTACTCATTTTCTGAAATTTCTTTCTTTTAAGGAGAAACCAGTGAGAAAACACCCGGAGTGAAAATGGCGGTTAGACGGAAGGTTACTTGTGAGCTTTGATTGTTTTCAGATCAAAGATGGTATTCGGTCGCTTGATTCTCAGCCGGTAAGATGTGTTTCTTGACCCACTCCCTCTTCAACTTACTTTCACTTTTAAGATCCCTTACGGTGGCGAGAAGAAAGGCTCCCGCTTTTCTGTCTACGATTCTGTCTGCTACTTCCTGAATAGCACTCTTTGTAACAAGGAACGTATTTGACACCTAGTCAGTAATGACATCGGTGTCGAATATGAAAACCTATACTAACTGGTGATCCCTCTTGTCGTTCAAAATCACTTGCTGGGCAATATTTTTTATTCATAATTTCTGAAATTTGAATAGAGTTCAAGCATATAAAAAAAATTAAAAAACAAAATTCAACATTGAAATTCGATTGAGAGTTTTGATGAATATAATAATCTGCTGTGAAGTTTTTACCGTAGCAGAAATGGTTATTCCCCAAATATTTCAGAAATGTATCTTTGTTAGTAGTTTTCGAAAAAAATGGTTTATATTTAAAAAGTGAAGAAAAAGCATTAAAAATGTGTAGTTGAAAATGTTCTGCAATATGTAACAAGACAGAGAAATCAACATTTCCATGCTTTTGCAGCTAAACTAGATGGTCTTATCAGTGAGGGGAAATAGCAAAATGAGTAACCGGACGTTTCAACATCCTGAACGCAGTGATTTGGGAAGATATAAACAAATTAACGGAAATGAATCGACATAAACAACGACACGTGCTTGATTGCTTAAATGTCTGGAGAATTAGGAGCGTAGAGCAAATTACTGGAATTCTTCATTGTGTTCTACGAACTATTCTCCAAACGGTTCGGGAAGTATTGCATGGCGTATTATTTTCCTGCTGAAATATTGCACTATAAGAAGAAAACACCATGTATTTCTGGAATGTGGCGGGAATCATAGCTTCTTACACATAAAACTCTGATACAGGGTTTCCGACGAGAACAATGCCGAATGCATGACATTTCATCCACTAGCTCATTTATGCTCCAGTTGCATACGGTTGCTAGCAATTCCCCAGGAAAACGACGCACAGTTACCCTGTGTTCCTGTTACAAACTTAGTACCACAGGAAATGATTTTCACGGGGAAAAAATCTTTTAATTATTTAAGTTACACATTTCATGATAGTGTGCCCATTTTTCCAATCACTAATATTCGGTAATGAACCTCCTATATAATAGCACACAGCCTCGACGATGAACCGTTTTTAGTATGAGCGACAGCACGGGCGTACGACTACGCAGCGTTATTAACAGCAATGTTTGATGCATTCTGTCTTGTGACACATTATTCGCACATTAGCTCGCACTTTACAGAATTGCCTTTTGCACACCTCTAACACCGATGAGCACCGTACTACCCACACTTTGCAGTCGGTTCGTTATTTTCCACACATGGACCACTGGATCAATTCTCTCGCCTTATACACTGAGTGGCCACTTTATTATCACCACCCCCTCAGTACTTCGTTGGTCCACCTTTTGCCTTTTTACTACATCACTTCTTCGTGGCATGGACTCCACAAGATGTTGATAGGTGGTTTGTGGAATCTGAGACCATACTTGATGAATAGCACTTTCCAGGAGTGTGAGATTTCATGGTTGTGGATCCAGCTGTCTGATGGTTAGTTTAACTTCATCCCACAAATTCTCAACGGGGTTGAGATCTGGAGATTGTGGGTGCCACCTAAGCTAAGTAAACTCACCGGCATGTTCCCGAAACCAATCCTGTACAATACGAGCATTATGGCGGGACGCATTATCTTGTTGAAAGTTGCCATCACCATTGGGATAAACCATCCACATGACGGGATGCACTTGTTCCGCAACGATGTTTAGGTATGATGTGCCAGTCAGACGTTGATCAACACGAATTAAAGGGCCCAAAGCATGCCAGGAAAACATTCCCCAAACTATAACGTTGCCTCCACCAGCTTGACGGTTTGTGGCAATGTATCTGGGGTCCATGCTTTCGTGGTGTTTCCGCCAAATTCTCACTCGGCCATAGGCATAGTGCAACTGAAAACGTGATTCATCGGACCACATAATTTGTTTATAATTACCGACTGTCCAATCTTTGTGCTCAAGTCGATGGCGACCACGCGTTGCACGTACAGACCCAGTTTTTCTGGCTGACAGTCCAGTCTTTAAACACTTTTAATGACAGCTGCTCTGGAACACTTCGCGAATGCGGCGGTTTCGGTGATACTCGCTCCATGGCTTGGAGCTCCTCACAATCATCCCACGTTGAATGTCCGTCAAACCGCATTTTTTACCCATCTCGTCACCCAAAAATCACTTCTACTACTGTCATAAACACTAAGTTTTCCCTTTTTATACTAGCCTCGCCCTCTGGCGGCAACAGTATGTAATCATAGCTCGTTTGCTTAAAACTGTCAGGTGGTCATAATAAAGTGGCCACTCAGTGTGCATATTTGAAATACATAGAAGGGGAGAAAACGTTACAAACGGATATTTGAAGCGAATAATGTATGAGATAATACGGCATATTTTGAAGTCAGTATCGTCTGGCGATGAAACAGTTTTAATGCTTCATTCCATAAGTTGTGCTGAATTCTAGGGTTTTAATACATGCATAACTGCTGAGCTGTGGTTCAAACTTAAAGGCGAGGGATTTACCTGCAATTCAGAATATTACTCCTACTTAAATAAACTGGGTTTTAATGCATCATTTAACAGTGTCTTCCGAGGGTAAAATCTATTGGAATTCAACTGAATTACTAAATGTTTTTTATAATAATTTATTTTATCGAAGAAAGAAGTGAAATATATATGAATGACAATTAAGAAAGGTTGCATGCACTCAAAATTGAACATAAAGTTAAAAAGTGATCCAAAAATGTTTCTATTCACACAGCTTTTGGAAAACACACTAGGCTTAATACTAGCTCTCGAACTCACCCTCTTCAGAATAGGAATTTGATATAATTTTCTCTGTTTCCAAATTTTAAATTTAAAGAAGGAACTTGGGCTATAGTTAAATAGGTAGCCCATAAAAGCTCACAAACTGTCCAGATGAAACTGCGCATTAAAAATTTTACGGCTATTTTCATTCAAAATTAGGATATTTGAACATTCAATAAAAATGAGATTGACATAAAATGCTCATTGAATTAGTGGTTAAGCTTTTGTAATATGTCCATTCACTCAGCGATGAAACTTTCGTGAAATTCACCTTCAATAAATATGAAACTCTGAAAAGATCGATAAAACATGAGTAACAAGTATAATATCAACTGTTAGGGAAACATTATGAATGACAAGATGTTGCCAGTTTCAATATTCGATCTTTGTTAGAAGATCAAAAAAGCTGCACTGAATTTTTATTGGGCTCACAGGGCTTATGATTTTTGGAAATCTACTACTGCATAGGGGAAGTATTAAAAAATAAGCTTTTATGAACAGCAGTAGGATCCACAACATTTTTTCAATATTAAAATTAAAACTTTTTTTTAGCGCATAGAGTAACCTTACAGTAAATTTTTATTAGGAGCAAAATGCTTATTAACTGCAGGACTTTCTCCAGATTTATTACCGATAACGCCGACAAAAACTGCTGTAAACGTGTAGTATCAGTTATATTTCTTCCATTCATAAAATCTATATATAAAAATTTCTCAATTGTTCTTCCGGCTATTTGTACCAACACGAAAAGCGAAAGAACCATAATCATTCTACTTATTAAACTTAACATTTTCATGTGCAAACCTTTACTTGTAAAAGCCACGAATTTGAATTGAAATTTTTGTGCACATGCGTTTCATAAAAACAAGTAAGGTTTTCTGCGGCATACAAAGGAATTGCTAATATAAAAGCATAGTAACCGCCGTGTTTTTCGTGCAGTCTCTAAGCTATTGCTACGAACATATCTGCTTGCGTAGTATGACATTTTCTCTATAAGGATTATGTGCTCAATTAAATAAGAAGATATAGTTTTTACAAATATAGTTTTTACAAAATATAGTTTGAGTACCACAATTTTTTCTTGAAATCATACGAAATGCCTTGAAGTCATTATTGCTTTTCAGCTCAGCAATATTCTTAGGATATTTACGAAGGTAGGGAAGTTAGTCAAAAATACCGCTGCTGCATATCTGATGTTTAAAGTGTTGGTACTCGTTTTGAAGTTTTCTTTACAGAGGTTAATATACTGAAAACCTATACAAATATTTGAGGGCTAGGTGCTCTGGTTTATTATTTCGCACATCGGAAAATTTCCGATGTCATTTACAATGACTTTTTTGTTTTCTAAATAAGTACTCCATTTTGTTTTCATCACACAATTACGATATCTTAAATTATAAGGTGGATATTTATCGCATCATTATAAAAATTAGTATTTAAACATTTTGCTCCTCAATGCATTGTTTTCTGAATGTGTTTTTAAATAAAGAATATTTCGTAATACCAAGCGAAAAAGTATGGAATAAGAAATGACATGTGGATCGAAAAGTGAAGATCATGTGTTGCTTGAGCATAACACGTTTTCTGAATTTTTTTAAAAACCCAAATTTGCATGAAATTTATTCTGTTAGAATTATTCGTAGAAGTCATAATGAACTTCTTGTATGAAGATAAAACAGGTGAATTATATTTTTAGCATACCTTCCAAAAGATAATTCAATTGTTAGCGACCTTATGTGTAACTATGCTGCGTGTAAGATGTTTAAGCTGAAGAGGCTTTTTTCCTCTAAAATTGCTTTTTCTCTTGTACGTGTTCTGCTTGTTTAACGATAGTTCACCACCAAACTGGTCATTCAACTTTTTCCTCTTTATTCATGATTCAAAGATCAACATTCATGATTAACAGAATGATGTAAATAGGAAAGTACGCATGGTTTCTTTAACACGAAATCTATATCAACCAAATAGCTCTGTGAGCTATGTACGTGAACAACAATTATGCCAAAGTTTTATATATAGCTTATAATACTGGTGGAAAATTACTGGCTACATGTGTGCTGTGAAACAACATATTTTATGTCATGTTGTGACCAGTAAGTATTCAATATGTAAGCTAACATGAAGCTGATGTGTTCATACCTTATAAATGATTCATTCTAGCCCTTTCCTTACTTTTGTTGTGGTTAATCTATAGCTTGAGATTTGTGATGGTGTTCAGGTATAGGGATTGGTTTTGGGTTTGGATGGGATTAGAAATTAATATATTGAGATATTTGAGATTAGGGTTTCATCACGACGATTGAGGTGAGGGGAAATATTATTTAAGTATTTCTTTTATAAAACGAGTGGCGTCGGGAATATTTTTAGCAATAATGTACGGAGTGAGGGGATATTATCGTGGCAAATTCAGAATTTATATACTCTTTGCTTTGAATATTTTACAGATTTATCATGTATTGTGAAGAACATATCTTCACTGATTTATCTCAAAGTTCTCTGCGAAAAATTAATAGTCCTGTGTTGACATTTGAAGTGCATGCTACTGGTTCATAAAACATTTTTGTGAATGTCTCTAAAAATTTGAAATGATGAAATTAATGAGCGAAAATATTACAACTTTCTTGGTACATATATACCATTATGGTCGAGGACAGATGTATGAATTTAAAAAAAAAATCAGTTTTGTTACTCATCTGAGACAGCGTATGTAACATACAAATCACATGCTGCCCGAAATTACGAGTTTTGTACTGAAAGTAATGCAAAAATGGGCATAACGTTTTTTTAACTGAGAAAGGTCGTTCAAATTGCAAATGTTATTAGAGTAACCCTTCCCCTATAGTAACCCTTCTTCTTCATTGCAGGTAAATAATGGATGCCAAGCAGAAGCAACGTGCGTTTTTGAGTTCTTGACGAAGAAAAGGTGCAAGCTCTCTGACATCTAGGGAATGCTATAGAATGTTTAGGGAGATGAAACCATTGACAGGAGCAAAGTGCACAGACGGATGAAGAAGTTTAAAGAAGAGGAAACCAGCATTGAAGACAAATTAAGCTGTGGGGGACCATAATCTGCTACCACTGACTCGAATAATCAGCTAGTGGACGAACTGATTCGCGCGGAGAGGCTAGTCATAATCTCGGAGCGTGTTGTACAACTGGACGGTGTTCAAAATGCCATACAAAAGATGGTGGAAGACGTAAGGTATCCGAAAGTGTGTGCAAAGTGGGTACCTCGGCTGTTGACACCCGATTTGAAGGAGAGAAATATAGAAGTCTTCTCTGATCTGCTGGAAACCTTTGAAGCCAATGAAGATACGTTTCCTTTTCGATTTGGTGACCAGATATTCAACGTGGGTGTACCTTTACCATCCGGAAATGAAGAATCAATCCATGGGATGGCGACACACCTCTTCACCAAGGCTTAAGAACTTAAAGAGCGAGCGATAAGCACAGAAAGTCATGGGTATAGTTTTGGTCGATGGCTGGGGTGTCATTCTCCTTGATATTTTGGAACGTGCCGTAATGTGGCGAGCGAGAGGTTCAATGAGACACTCAAGAAGTTTAAAGAAGTCATGAGATGGAAAAACGCGAACAAGAATTTTAAAAGGGCCCATATTCGCCATGCCAATGTGAGACCACATACATATCTGGCAACAAATCCTGCGATCAGCAGATTAGGCAAGTCGGTGGTCCCTCATCCACCGTACAGCCCAGATATGGCTCCCTCGGACGTCCACCTGTTCGGTATAATCAAGGACAGTCTCCGAGGCACCGATTTGACGATACATACGAGCTGAAAGTGGCTATGTAGAAGTGAGTACAACAGTCCACACCTGAAAATTTTCAAAGAAAATTCGAGAATCGGGTTCAACGATGGCGCAAATGAATAGCTTGTGATGGCAGCTATATTGAGTAGTACCATTGTATAGAGAAAGTGCTCTACCAACATGCGAAATTTGATCGTCCTCTGTCAGTTTATAAAAACGTTATGCCCATTTTTGGAGTACTTTCGTTACAACCCTCGTACATTTTCGCAAATGAGAGAAAAGAGCAGTTCTAATGAAACTCAGCGGGCACAGTGGAAAATAAAAAAGAGTAAATTAAACACACCGTGCCAGGTCGGCTATGTTATGGTTTGTGGGCCCATTTGATGCGACACATTAGGTAACTTAGAATCTTTGAAAACGTCATTAACCGCTGCATGCTACTAACATATGCTGAGTGACTACTTCCTCGTTTTCATACCTTTCGCTCATCCTGTTGCTGATCGTCTGTTTTAGAAGAACAATGCTACTGGATGAGTTCTGCGTCATTTATTTTAGGTTTCATGGTTTCCTGCTTGGTTGTGCGAAACTTTCTGTTTCACCTTGAGGAGAAACGATTGCTTTAAAATGGGTTATTTCGTGTAAAAATCATAAAGCAGGTTTTTGTTGACTTTTGTGTAACTAAAACTATTCCTTGTTGCTGATTTGTTGAGAGAGGTTTGCTGTTGCTCACTGAAATAGCCTCGGTCGCAGCGGACCTCCAATGAGGAAGACTCCTTAATCACCTAACGACTTATTTTGTAGTGCTGTGTATTATTTCGAT
This sequence comes from Macrothele yani, assembly GCA_039090855.1. NCBI lineage: Eukaryota > Metazoa > Arthropoda > Arachnida > Araneae > Macrothelidae > Macrothele > Macrothele yani. Next base: position 147,907 of record JAYWMT010000226.1, on the reverse strand, counting down.
GCAGATGGAATGCCGGATTTAGCAGATTCCTGCTTTTGACAGGTACTTTAAGAATTAACAAATAAATCACAGTCCAGTTAGCAGTTATGCAGGGAGCTCCAGTTATGCGATTTCGCTAATATGTGAGAGAGAATGTCTCGCTAGGGCTCTATATATGACAAACACCTTCGTTGCCAAACGATCAGGTATAGTGCAACACAAAGTAACTCAACTGCTCCAGCTAGCGCTTCCCTTTACAATGTGTGTGCCGTTTACAAGGCAATTGGGCATTATCGTGTTATACAAGAACAAATTTATTTTTCTCTCGACGTTGGCTTTGTGCAACGAATATCTGTGATTTTCTTCGGTACGGACATATAATCTACCAACAGGTTAAACCTTCTTTCATCTCATTAGTTTCATATATTCCAGAAGTACAGCAAGTGCCTGTACTACTGATGGAGCAATAAATGGAGGGAAAGAATAATTGAACTTTAGACACAAAGTTAGAAATGTTACGCCCCGCTAATGCTGAAGAAGCGTCAATGTTAATTGGCCGTGCATTCAATTTGAGCTAACCATCAACATAGGACATACCAGAATAACCACCATGATTAGAAACTGACAAATGAAGAAGTTGGAAAAATGATATCGCCCTACACTGAACAAGCAATGGAGAAGCCGTAGTAACAAATCGCTTAAATAAAAGGGTTTCAAGATATGTGACCATTTTGTAAAGATAAACGTTTTAATGAGCAAGGACAATTTCTGTCAAGTTAAAGAGGGTTTGATTAGTTTTTTTCATGATGAAACTATTTTCACTCTGGAAGCAAGCCGGACCCAGCGGATGATAGACAAACCCATTGGAGTCTGACGGAGTGTTATTTCCCGAATGTAAACACGATTCAGGGATAAGCAAGGGATCGAAATAAGCAAGATCAATTAATGTCTACCACAGCAACAACAGCAAATGACGACAGTTGCTATTGTTTGCATTCCACCGGAATAGGCGGCAAAGTGCTATACAGATACAGTGAGAGTTCCTCGTGTCAATACGATGCCAGTTGTCAACGTAAACTGTCCTTAATCGCCGTCTAAAACGTTGCATTTATGCACATTGACCAATCTTATGTTTGCCTTTAATTACACAACATGTAATTATGTGTTGTTAAAGAGGGTGGTTATTTGGTATGAGTCAGGCAGTTTTCCAAATTTTGTGCATGGGTATTTTTAATGTACTATTGGAGAAAATATTTCCTTCAAACCCTTACCTTATTTCCATACATGGGACAAGTAGCTCAATAATTATGCCGCATGTGTACTATAAGTCATAGTACCTATGCTGAATTAAAAAAGAGGAACCATGACAGCTTACCTGTCTTATCATAACTCTTTCACATCTGAGCTCATATACGCGACTTAAACTTTCACTTACCTTACCGTAATTTAATTTGTTTAATATTTCTGGATATAAAAGTTGAAGTGATGGTGAGTGTAGGAGTGCGCACCGGGAAACAAACAGGGACTAAGCGAACAAGAGCTCAGTTCAACCTTGTGTTGCTAAGGAAACCAGTTTTCTTTTGAAATGATATTCCATTTAAAAATTGTGAATTTAAAACCTGAAAAAGCAGATTGTAAACAGAAAATACATATATTTTTTTATTTCCTAACTTAAATATTATTTCCACAAAGGTCAAAATCTTTAACACAAGTGTATTCGCGTCCAGGAAAGTGGGGTGAAACTAGAGATCTGTCGTTCGCGAACGATTCGTTCTAAAAGAACGAATCAGCAAACTGAGACATTAGCGAACGAATTTTTTCCTGAAAAGAATCGATTCCGCAAAAGAGCCGATTCAAAAAATGAATCAGTCAGGACATTTCTTACTACACATAAAAATTTCATTCCGATGTCTCTGGAGGTGCATGTTCTTATCAGAAAATCGTACCTTATTCAGAAGAGTAGAAATGCAATAAGTTATGTTAACGTTTCGAAATGAACTCATAAGAAAATATATGACTAATTTTCCGTAAGAATTAAAAACAAATTTAAACTTAAAAATTGTTTTCTAAGCAAGAAACTATCAACGGACGAAAAGAACCGACCCAGAATCATTTTCCTAGATACAAATCGTTCTGAAAACCGGAATAATCACTGACCGAAATGTGCGAAAGGATCGGACTCAGAATCGATTCTCTGGACATAAATATTTATCTAAACCGAAAGAACAAACTACGGAAGCGGACGAATTTATTAGATTCTTGCAAGAGAATCGGTTTGTCCATCTCTAAGTGAAACATGACTTATTGCTACTCCTAAGAAGACGAACATTCACGTTTCTGCTACTGGACAAAATGCCCAGCAAGTTCGCAACTGTCTTCTTTCAGTTAAAGGTGAGCGTTAGCTCACGTAAACGAACAAAGTGAATATTGATTGGAACCGATAAAAAAATTGTGTTTGGATTATTATAAAAATGTTTCTTAGCAAATTACCGAAAGTTAGGAGTTAGCATATTTTTTTAAAAATTGGAGAAATAAATTCACGTAAAACCATGTTTTCTGAACATTGTTCACAAAATGCTGTTTATTTTTTACAATCTAAAATATCATCTAACAAAGTAATTATGAGATAAGGAAGTATTTTCAGTGAATGTTGTGCTAAATTCATTGATAGGATCATGAATTCATCAAGCAGGATGTAACGTATGCAGTAGTTTTGTTTAAAATAAAAATAAAGGACATAATTTTCTTTCTACGCCTATTAAACTCAATTAGTTCGAAAATTCCGGCTTAAAAAATATTGTTTTCACGTAATGGAAATTAGCTTCATTTGTTAAGTTTTCATAAATATGTGAAGGCCATAATATGCTCATATTAATGATTTAGCAACTTGTGAGAATTCGTGATCTCGAGTGCTTATTTCTCTTCTATTCATTGAAAGGAATTGAGTGCATGCAAAGATATTAGTGGTCGCTGTTTCGTATTCCACTGTCACCTGCCAAAACGTCAGCTTTGTTCGGGACAGTTTTATCATCCCCAAAAAATTAAGCATAAAAGCCCAAACCTTTATTCGGTGCCGACGGAATACTAGTTTGAAACGCATATGAAATGTGCCTGCATTTTGCGGTCTCAAATATGTGAAACTTATGGGAAAGCCTTGTTTTGAAACTTCTATAAATGTTATGAAAGGCCCTTAATCTTAAGCTTATGAACACCTGTTTTTTTCTCTATGTGTCATCATCTTTCATGAGATTGTATAATTTTTGTGGTCAAACGTGGGACACTGTTCACTAATGTCTTTGGCATAACCATATAAACACTTGCGGGTCTTCTGGCTTCGGAACGGTCAGAAAAATCAAATTTTTCAGACCGTTGTGAAGCCAGAAGACCAGGGAAGCGAGAGAACCTATAGGAAGTAGGGCCACTGACACCAGGGAAGCGAAAGAACCTATAGGAAGTAGGGCCACTGACACCTGGGAAGCGAGATAATGCTATAGGAGAAACAAGACATCCATGAATCACCGGGAATTGAATCGGGACCCATTTCAGACGAACAACCAGAAGCCATCGCTTAGACCTCCGCACCACAGGGACGACAACGATAGCTCTGACGATGTGGTATGTCATTTTGGTACACACTGGTAATGTTCCCTACAGCACTTCCGGGGATGCAGCCGTGACGACATTCATAGAGTATGCAAAGCCGGATATGCTCGTTGTCCACTTCCATATTGGCTAACGCTGACATTCTTCGTCTTCTGAGGAGCTACCTACCACTGACTTAAGCCGGCAACCTGCTGATGTCATATCGGTGTCCTGCGCAATCTCAGTGGCCAATGTGCGCCGTGGCCGGGACTTCGAATTCCAAAACCTCGTAATTGGACATTACTTCTCTTCAACACAATATAATAATCAAAATTCTGTTACTTTTCCGAGCGTGGAAGATATTGCGCAAGATTTTAAAGTTTCTAACTAGATGTTGTGCCGGTAGTTGGCTCGTTTTGAAGTATGTAATTCTATGTTTTACCAATTCTAAAAAAACTCATTGAAAGATACTTTTAAGTTTCATTCACTATGAGAAACCTTGAAAAATTGCTAATCGCAAAACATGCGCTTTGTTTTATTACAGGACGGGAATTAATTTTGGTCTTCACTGATTTTAGTGTGTTTTAAAACTTTGCTTTCGTATTGCGTTTTGTTTCGAGAAAAATTTAAAGAGCATGCTCATGTCATCCGAGAATTTTATATAATTTCTTATTCCTTTTTACCTATTGCAACGTACCTGACAGCTTCAAGTTACGACGATATGTTAGAACACTCTTTACAAAAGTTGACATGTGTGCTACATTTGTAAGCATAAAATTGAGAAAATCAAAATTTCAGACGATATTTCCTCTTTACCTGTCTTTCACTGGAAAGTAATGGTAAACACTTTCGTGTTCCCGTACACAAAATAAGCAGATTTAAATTTTTTAGAGACAGCTGTGAACGAAGATAATAACAGAAGTCTCAGATTATATGTGAAGCATCACGGCAAAAGTCTGTGTTCTTCCATCTGGGCTTAAGTGGAACTGTTGGAATCTAGTTACTGGCAAATAACTAACAGAACGGTGAGTTTCTACTCATGGTATGAAACCCAAGATAAAAAAATTCCAGAAAAACAGCTACTCGGTAGTTAAATTAATAAAAGATTAAGATTTATTACTGCACACAAAATAAATACATGGTTTTAAATTTAAAGCATGGGTCGGCAAACTATGGCAGGGGGCAAAATCCGCCAGGCCGCTTCTTCTTGTTCGGCCCGCGAGCTCTAAGAATGGATTTTACATTTTCAAATTCTTTAAAATTGCGAAGTCTTTAAAATGTGTAAGTACGCTCAATAACGGAACGGTTGACCGCCTAATTCAGAAGTTGCGAGATACATCCGTATGTGGCGCTCCTATAGCTTTGCTTTCGATGGCCTCTGCTGTGACTCCACGCGCAGTAATAATTCTGCAGCGTTTCCAGTTACACGTGCATCGCTGTTCAGCGGCATTTTGTTCTCGTTTGATATCATCTCATTGTTAAAACCATAAAAAGGAGAAAGTGAACTTCGAATGTCATACATTTAAGGTACAGTTGAGTTTGAATTATTTTTTGACCGAATTGGATAAAAAGCATTGCGTTTATTGTTCAATGACACTATAGCTGTACTAAAAGAGTACTATATATATCATCATTACCAGACTAAGCATTCCTCACGATATTCACAACTCACAGGAAAGCAACGAGCAGAAAACTTTGAAACGGAATATTTCAGAACAACGCAATTTGTTCACGAAAATGAAAATGAAGTTGCAACAAATGTCAGATTACGGGTAGCTCCTAGTATATTTTTTTCTTGTGTGCGACATGGATAATTTATTTTTTTTATTTGGTCATTTCATTATTCCTTTTGAAAGAATTTTTTTTTTAATTCCGGTTTAGAAAATCGTTATCTTTATACTAACCAAAATTAGTTTCTGTATAGAATTACGCTTGAACGCAGAAGTACGCTGTGTTAATGGGATTTCTCCTTCTAGAGATATCAGAAGAAGTCAAATGAGCTTTTCCTTTTCAGCTGAAATGTGTAATGACGTAAGAAATCCATACAAGTTCGGCTCATTTTTTAAAATACAAATCCCAACGTTCTGTTACTGTTTGCCACCGTTCTATGAGAGTCATCATTCCAAGAAGCTATCACTCGGCTGCTTTAAAGAAGATAAACAATCTGATACGATATTCCGTATCCACAAATGAAGCGGAGTACATCCTTAAATGAAATCATTTATTGAGGGTATCATGTGATAGTTTGATCCAGACTGTCTGGAGTGGACAGTGGGATTCAAATTCTTCGAATTCTTGTTGTTACATGTGATGTACTGTGGAGGCATGACTTGAGCATTATCCACTTGAAACAACACCCGTTTTGCATTGATGAGCATTTCTAAGCGTTGTTGCAGGACATCTTGGGCCTGCTGCAATTGCTTGACAGAGAGGTGTTTTTAAACAGCTAGACCATCTCGCACAAGTTACCAGTGCCCAAGAGCGTCAAAATTTCCCTAATTGGAAATCATGGCGTTCTCCTAAAACCGACCATTTTCCTCTAAACAAACGGTACCCAATCGATGAAGGCGAGGTTTCGCACAGTAAAGAAAGCACGAGATTTTCAGTTACTCAGAATGAGTCCAAATTTTGACTCACCTTTTTATGTATACTAAAGATTATACATTTTTTTAAATCACTAAAAACTAAAATCTTGAAAAGTGATAGTCCGAGATTACCTCTCATAGGTGCCTTACATCATACGCCACATGTGTTTCATATTAATTTTAATATCTTTGGTATTGTTAAAATATATCTGTTGTGGAATTTTTAGCGAAGTTTTTACAGTACTTCTGTTAAATTTCGTGAGTAATTCTTAGACAACCTTTGGGAGAAACATCCTAATATTAGAAGGCTCTTAATCAAGAAAATATGTTGGTGCGATTTTGGGGAAAATCTAAAACAAAGTTTAACATGGAAATGTTTGGTTCCCTCCTGTATTACAGGTCCAAGCCACTGAGTTCTTCAAATCAAATGTTTTCTAAAAGGAAAATTTACAGAGAAGGTACCTCCCTAAAATAATTCCACAATTTAATAGTAAATTGTTGAGATATATGTAAGGACAGTCTTCTAGATTCACAATAAGAGAGCTATTCTGTTTGTTCTTTTGAGTGAACGTATGCTTAGAATTATTCGTGGCTGTTCAAACAAGTCCATTTCATGCGTTTTTGATTAGGGTGATCAAAAACGTAAGATGAATGTTTTTTTTCTGGGTAAGTTTTGACTCGGAACTGAAAAACGATGTACGCATCTAATTTCCGAAGCTGTTTTTTTTTCTTTCAAAGAAAGCATATTTGAAACACTATCACCTATAAAACATCATTCAAGAAATAAAATCTGTTTTATTTCCATTTATGTATATTTCCCTCGAACAAAATTATCTGCAAATTAACGTAAAAAAAATCCCTCTTATCAGAGCGTCTAAATTAGTATTGTTAGAACAATTGCTCGGCGTAAAATGAATGTGGAACTAATTTTCAGGCGGAGGAAATTTACTTCCCCCTATATACTTTGCTGTGCAATGGCTTATGCGCGCAGGACAATAGTTGTTTTACGGGGGTATTAGGGGTATTTACCCCAGACTTGTGAAAATCAAGGTAAAAACTAAATTTTGGTGGGCAGAAAAAATATATAAACCATGCGGAAAGACTATTACAAAGGAAAATGTTTGACAGTATTTATAATTTCACTTACTATGTACACTGGCGTACAAAACATAAGGACGAGACGGTGTTTCGAATGTAACATCGTGCAGAAGTGCTCCACATCGACTGAAATCATACCATAAGAACCCCAAAATGTAAGAATATGAGACGTGAGCAAAACCGTCCGAACAAGGAATCAAAAGGATGCAAAGGTACTTTATTGAAAAGGTAGCTTCGAGCATAACTGGACAGAAGACAGAAACGTCCATGTGACAGGCGGCTGCCAAGAAAAATTCAGTCTTTAGTAATGGATATGATCACCCCTGACGCCGTTGACAGATTTACAACGTCTGTCCATGATGAGAACAAGGTTCTCAAAGAGCTGTTGAGGCATCGCGGCAAATTCCTCTAATAGCGCCAATCGCAGCTGCGGAATCGTTGTTGGCGGCTGGTGACGTGCTGCCAAGGGTCTCCCGAGAAAGTCCCATACGTGTTCGATTGGATTTAGGTCCAGGGACTTTGCGGGCCAATCCATCCGTTGAATATCTTCAATCTCCAACTGCTCTGCGACAGCCACTATATGATGAGGTGTAGCGTTGGCGTCCATGAATAGGAACTCAGGACCCACAGCACCTCTAAACAGACGCACGCGAGGCAGGAGAACCTCGGTACAATAGCGGACACCAATGATTGAACCTCCTTGGAAGATGTGGACGTCCGTACGGCTACAAAGCATGATACCGCCCCAAACGAGAACCCCGCAACCTCCAAACCGGTCCCTTTCGATGATGTTGGAGGTGTGATTGCGTGCTCCATGCTCTCTCCAGTTGTGTATACGTTCAGAATCGCTCGTCAGACTAATTCGGCTCTCACTTCCGTTAAGAGAACTTAACCTTATTGCTGATGTGTCCAGTTGTTGTTCTCCTGGCACCACAGAAATCGCCGTCTCCGATGAGCAGGCGTTAATGGCACACATTCTACAGGTTGTCGTGAAAATAGACCCCTTTTGTGCAGCCTCCTGGCCACCGTAAAAGGCGATAAAGGACAACCAGTTGTCTGTTGCACATGTATCTTGCGATTTTTCCCGCTGTCGGCCATCTGTTTTTTCTCGCCTGTAAGACAATATACCGGTCGTCTGCCGACGTGGTTGCTCGTGGATGACCACTGCTGAACTCTCGGACAGCTGTTCCTGTCGTTTGAAATGCTCTCAAAGCCCGTGAAACGATGCTGTGAGTGATCCCGAACTCCTCGGCCACACTAGTCACACTTCGACCTTCTTCCAACTTCTCAATGACGCGACCTCGGGTAAAGTCATCCAGGTGTTGTCTACTGGATTGCCTGTTGGCCATATCACACGGCAGTAGCAACTCAACGTCGTTCAAACCGATGTACGCCGTGCAATTGCTTTCACCGAATTGCTAAGCGTACACCTCCCGTGTGCTGTATACCCTTCCGACACTCCTACCCCTTTACGTCATGCTACATGTATGCGCATGCCCTACCGTACCGGACCCTAATCTATCTCCGGAGTGGTCTTTCGGTCCGTTCTTCCTTTTTGTTCTGCTGTTATGCTAATTTCTCCTCTTCGTCCTTAATTTTTGCACACCAGTGTATTTTCCAAACCAAAAGATGGAAGCACGATATACTTTTATATTTAGGGGTAGGTTGAGTGGCAGAAGCAAAGAATCTATAAGAGGTGTAGAAGAGAAGGTTCCAATTAGCTCAATAAGGGATAGGGCTAATGTAAAACCTACGACAGGAGCGCCGCCATATTTGACGGTCCAATCGGTATGTTTGGAAAGCCTGCACTACAAGATAAAAAACAAACGGCATACATATCCTTTCATGGGGTTTTAAGAGTGCAGATCTTAGCTATTTATGATGAGTCTTTAAGAGGTTCGCGCTGCTCTAAATGTTTTCTTTGGTTTCAAGTATATAAATGTCGTCGCTTTTGCAGACGTAAATTATGGAGTTAATTGAAAAAAAAATTTTTTGTTCAGAGTAAGCACACAATGAGACTTGCAACTGCAAACCAGCCAGAACATGCATTAAGTTTATGCTATCCCTTTACTGTGGGCTTCTCAGTACTACAATTTGGACCGCCAAGTGAAGTTTACCGATAGAGGTGGACCTTCACACCGGAACGATGCTTCCCTTCTTGATCGCGTGTGCCATATGAACTTTGATTTCACTCCCTTACCCAGTCCCCATGTAGTGAATGAGCATGCCAGTTTTCCTGACGCTGGTAGCTTTTAGAAAAAATAATGAGCAAACGCCAAAGAAATACGTTAGATTGTTTCTTCAAAAAGTTAGAAGATGAAATTTCGGTTTCAGCAAGTATTGAAAAGTTGCAGCAGCAGCTTTATGTGAAGCTCAATCCACGTCAAATAAGCACGTGCCAAAGAATATCGTTTCTGTAGAACAACTGGTGACAGATAGACCTCAGCCTGCTCTATTTGATGGTAAAATTGATGTAGGTTCCTTCGCTGAAAATCAATGCATTTCTTCAATAACAGATCGTAAACAATTCAGTATTTTGAAATGCTCGTGGACTCCAGATAAAAATTCCGTTTATCTGTTTTCAGTGCATAAATAAAATAATAAAGAAGTGAAATGGTATCTCTCTCTCTCTCAAAAGTATTTCAGTTCGTTTAATTGGCTAACGTATTCGTGCGAACATAAAGATTTATTTTGCCAGTATTGTCTCTTGTTTTCCAATAATTACGGAGCAATAAACAAAACCACTCCATTAAAAGAACTCGTTACTGTTCCTTTGGATAAATATTCTAAATTACAAGGCAAAAATGTAGATTTATTTGTTCAAGAGCAAAATAAATTTCATAAAGAATATGTTTCTTTTGCTTCAGATATTATAAAAATATATGAAAATCCTATCAGCCTCCTATCAGTGGTTTATAAAATCTTCACTAAAGTTCTTTCACACCGCTTGAAGGTAACACTGGACATGGCTCAACCGAGAGAACAAGCTGGATTCAGGAGTGGCTACAGCACAATAGATCATATCCACGTACTGAGAGAACTGATTGAAAGAGCGAGGGAATATGAACTTCCATTGTGCATGGCTTTTATCGATTATGAAAAAGCCTTTGATTCGGTGAAACCATCAGCAGTTACCACGGCTCTGAAATCCTGCGGTATTGAAGATGCATACATTAATATTATTAATAACATCTATGAAAATGCAAGTGCAAAGATTCGGCTGTTTGAAAATACAACACACATAAAAATTGGAAAGGGAGTGAGACAAGGTGACACCATATCTCCGAAGCTCTTTAATGCCACATTGGAAAATGTCTTTCAATCACTGAACTGGGAAAACAAAGGGATAAAGATTAATGGAGATTATCTAACCCACCTTCGTTTTGCTGATGACGTAGTCATTTTTGCAACTACCCCATCAGAGCTGCAGAGTATGATCCAGGAACTTGCTGACAAGAGTAAAGAAGTGGGATTAAAAATGTACTTTCAGAAGACAAAAGTGATGTTCAATGCTTTTACAAGAAATGAAGATTTATCGATTGATGGAGAAAAACTGGAGATAACAGATACGTATGTTTATCTTGGACAGCAGATATCAAGTGAGGGTCACATTGATGAAGAAATTAATCGGCGTACAAAACTTGCCTGGAGAGCTTTTGGAAGAAACAGCATAATTTTCAAGAGCAATATGCCATTATGTCTTAAAAGAAAAGTGTTTGATCAATGCATCCTTCCAGTGCTTACGTATGGTGCAGAGACGTGGACCTTAACTAAAAGAGACATACAAAAGCTGCAGACAACTCAAAGCAGCATGGAGAGGTGCATGCTTGGTATAACCAGGAGAGATAAGAAGAGGAACTCGTGGATCCGAAAAATGACGAGAGTGGAAGACATCATGATCAGAGTTAAATCCCTGAAATGGCAATGGGCTGGACATACTGCCAGAAGGACAGACCATCGATGGACAGCCGAAATTTTAGATTGGATTCCAAGGGACAGGAAAAGACCCAGAAAAAGACCACATGGGAGATGGGTGGATAAAATTCGTAAATATGCGGGAGTGACATGGAGGAGACTGGCACAAGACAGACCGTTGTGGAGGAAACTTGGGGAGACCTTCGTCCAGCAGTGGATTGATAATGGTTGACAATGATGATGATGATGATATGAAAATCCTAAGGAAGGAGTGTTGATGAAGTTAGATTCAGCTAGTGAGCTACAGACCCAGTAGAATAGGGAAAGGTTGATTCCAATTTTCGAGTACTTTATTTTTTTGGGAAGCCAAAACTTAGCGTTTCGTGGCCATGGGGATTATGGCGAAATGACGTTTCTATCAGTTGATGACCAATTTTCTGATGATAATGACAAAAATATTTTAGATCTAAATGAAGGTAATTTTCCGGAATTTTTTCGGTATTGTTTTTAAAGTGGTGATGAGAAGTTAAAAAAAATTATGGAAAATACAAGTTCGTGAGCAACGTACGTAAGCAACACCACGCAGAATGAGCTAATTAAGTTCTACGGAGATAGAAATTTTGAACTGTGATCTTAATAAAATTAAAGCAAGCAAATAGTATTAAATTACGTTTGATGAGACAACTGATATTAGTCGGGAGTCACAGATATCCATAATTGTGAGATATTTTGATGAAAAAGCATATCAAGTTTTGGAAGATTGTGCATCATTTATTGATATTCACAACGAAAATTTCGAAGACTTCGAAGATGAACCTGTTGTTAGTGGAAAAGTACTCGCAAAAAGTATGCTTCCTTTCTTGTAAAAATCTGGCATACATTTTAATGATTGTTTTGATATACCTACGGACACTTGTAACGTTATGCTTTCAGATCAGAAAGGAGCTGTCTTGGAATTATGGAAGTCTATAAAAACCCTATTAAATGCACTTGCTACAATCATGCTTTAAATTTATCACTTTCGATATAAAGTTCCGTCCAATATATCCGTAATGCTACGTGCACAATTAAAACATTATAAATTTTTTAAGTGTCCCCCAAAGTGAATTAAAGTTAAGAAACAAGTTATGATGGATTAAAACCCTAGTCATAAGGAGTTGAAGAAATTGTGCGAAACTAGGTGTCAGGAAGGCATCAAGAGGTTTTGAGATTTAAAACATACTTTCTCGAAATTGTTTACGCATTAGAATTGGTGGCCAGCTGATAAGATAGCCTGTCATCATCTTCAGCGCAAACCCTGTTGGATACTATGTTTACTAAAAAATTTATAGTTGTTGTCTATTGCTTGTCTTTTACGTTGAACTTTACTCAGAATGTAGGTACGTCATTGCAACAATAACATTTGGACACTAAAGTACCTAAAGAACTGATCCAAAATGTAATATTAGTATTAAAGAAAAAGAGAGAAAACGCAAAACAAACGCTCCGCGATTTAGATGTGGAAATTACAAAGCTACATAAAAAGTTGAATTTATCCGTTTCCCTCCTTAGATAAGTCGAAAATAAAAAAATAGGTGCAAAGTCATCACAGAAAGTGTCGAAGATTACTTCAGAATCACTATTTACATGACTTTGTTAGAGCACGTGATTCAAGACCTTGATTTCAGATTCCCTCTACTATTTTCAATTCTTTAGCATCTAATTCGCTATCACCGTCATAAATTGGGAAAAACTCAAGACTGGAAATATCGGCAATTGGGGAAGACATTTCTAATTATTTGACGCCTATTGTTGCCGAAAAAGAAGAAATTCTAGTGTTCAAAATGAAGTCGGAGTTAGACCTGCGTTGGAAAATGGTAAAAAATGTAAAACTGAACAATCACCAAGTAATGCCTTAGCAACCTTTTCTCGTTGCGGTAAAGATTTATATCCTTGCATTAGCACTGCATTGAAATTTTAATGTACCATACAAGTAAGCACTGCGTCAAGTGAAAAGAAGTTTTTCAGCATTAAAAAGGTTGAAAACGTGGCTAAAAACAACAATGACACAAGAGAGATAGATTGGCCTTGCCCTACTTTATGTTCATCGAGATATCTTCATATCAGTGGACAACGTCATTAACAGATTTGCAAATATGAAGAACCGAAGACTGGAATTCGTCATTTGATTTTGTGTGCATAACCAATAATAATTTTAGTAATTAATTGAATTAATATAATTCAATTAGAACATATATTTAACAATTTTAATTTAAATAGTTAAATTTCATTAAATACTAGTTACTATTACATAACATAGTTAGCACCTTACATAAGCGTATCAAATATCATTTGCCCTACCCCCCGACTACAACCCTAGAACCGCCCTCGTATCAACTGTCAAGCACTTCCCGGACACACTGAGAGACAAAATGTACCCCATGAGAAGGTTCTCTAAACTATCAGAAAGACAACACCGCCTTGAACAAAGCCGATCTGACAGGATTTTGTAAATTTCTGCGTTCCTTTTCACTGTGCACGTTGATTTTCACGGGAACTACGTTTTTCTCTTATTTGCACAAAACAAATTCAGCTCCGTATGTTGCGTTTGTTGTTTCTGAAGAGTGACAAAAACTGAAATTTTATAAAATAATTTTATCATTTGTCAAACCATATCGAATAGGTTTACCAAGAAAATATTATTAACTTGTAATTTCGCTTCTAATGATTTCTTCATTTACATTCTAAAAATATTTTAAAGATATCTTATATTCTCATTAGCATGGACTACAAATGTCAACAGAGGATGAGGATCCTTACATAGGTTCCTTTGAGGTATTAGAGTGAACAATACGCGTAAGAATTAGAAAAGCAATAAGAAAAAGTCACGACTAAGATAAACAAACAATTCAATCTGCGTTTGACCTAAGGAATGTGTTTTAAATTGTATAGATTAAACGTGATACAATTATTACAGAGAACAGAAGTCATTAAATTGACGATGTCTACTGGTGCAATTTTATTTGCGGTATTTATTTTTTAAAATAAAATATTATTATTATAGTATTTTTTAAAACGTAGCATATAATGTGAGGTTCTGCACAAGTAAACAAGAGCTTAATTGCTCGCTCAAATAAAATACACTAGGGTTTCGAGACCGGCACATAGGAAACTGAGGAATGCCCACTCCGTAATCTCTTTGGCCAGGAGCCAAAATTAAATCCACCAACTGGCGTGCGTAAGGTTTGATGATGGAAACAGAGCAGAGCATTTTTTTGGATTTGGCACGTTCGATAGAATTTAGTGCTCTTAGTCCATGCAAATAGAGATTGGTCGAAGTTCGCGACTGACCCGGTCAAAAAAGTGAACAAAAAGATCCGTTCAGTAATTCCAGCAGATCTCGTTCACCGTTCGCATCGGTTTTAGAGAATCGGCTATCCGAAAGAACCAAAAGATCCGAGGATCCAAATCTTTCGCCGTTCGCTTCGGTCGTCGGTAAGAACTGGTATTTTATTTCCAATTGATTAATTACTGGATGGACATTTTTTTCATGTTACTAGAACCATCTTATAACCATTTTACGTACTCGTATCTTAGGGTTTGTGTAATAGTTTGCAGTAAAATGATGATGTATCGCAATTTTTAGTTGCTAGGTTTTTTCTTTATTTTGATTTTTTCATTACGTTTCACTCACAAGATGGGGACACCAGCTTAGAGCTCTGACAGAACAGATGTATATTAATAAATACGAAAGGAAGTATTTGTACTGCCTCAGAGGGAAACAATTAACTATAAAAACAGGCACACACATGCTAAAACGTATTTTCATTTCGTTCGTCGATCTTCCACTACGAGATGCATAATGAGCTCGTGATCGTCACTCCAGTACAGTTCGTTGGTGGGTAAAGCGCGAATTGTGTAATAAATAAGGCAATTCGGTATTGTTTTTGTTGTCGCTATTTTATGTGGCCTTTAAAAGTACTTCTAAAGGCCACATAAAATAGTCATGAAACAGGATTATTACTAAGGCAACCCACTTTGGGAAAATAAAATTTAAGAGGATTTAGTACAAAATTTGAATAAGATATATATATGTGTGTATTACTTATTCGAATTAAGTACTAAATCCTCTTAAATTTTATTTTCCCAAATTGGGTTGCCTTAGTAATAATCCTGTTTCATGACTATTTTATGTGGCCTTTAGAAGTACTTTTCTGAATGTTGATTGTGTCCCTACTCCGAAACATTTCTTATAACGGTAACGTTTTGTTTCCTCATGAATGGGAAGGTGTCTATCTGGGAGATTATGTTAATTGATTATGTGAATGTGAAATCAGTTTACTACGTGCCAGGGAAGAACTGCCTGATGCCGAGGATCAACATCTTAAAACAGTGTTCTGAGTAAAGACAATGCCGTTGGATTAGCTGTTCTAGAATATGGTTTGCCAAATGATTTTTTTATTTTCCTCTGTTAGTTAGCGCTTGAGGGGACGCCGATCGCTCTCCACATCTTGAGCGTGAGCACCTGTAAAGGGATCAACAAAATTAAGAGTGGCTGACTGGTAGATGTTGAAAATCTAAGCTTGGCAGTTTACAATAGGCTTCACTCTGATCTATCGTGACTGTGCACAGAAAAAGAAAAAAAGGCGTTCGAAACGACAACAACAAAAAGTTTACAGGGTCCCATTACAAACCACATCCACAAGAAATACACCGAAGCAGAGGCGTTGCCAGAAATTCCTTAAGGGTGTGTGTCCATGGATCTGGTTCACTGGTGAAAGCCTATATTTATACACAGTATATATATATATCGCTTTGGTTCATTGGTGAAAGCCTATATATATACAGTATATATATATATCACTTTGAATTCGTGCTCAATCCACCATCAACGGTGGGATGGGGGGGCGGACCCGAGGACTATTCTTTTGGCTATGCATCTGACAGGAACTAACTGCTGCTAAACAAGAAATACAAAGAATTGACGTGCTGCCATCTTTCAGCCGATTTATGTTGAAAGGAACGGATCTTTTGAACGAATCATATTATTGACCCGATCTGAAAGATCCGGATCGCGTAAATGACCGAATCTGCCCACCATTAATTCGCAGTAGCAATTGCACCCGCCAAAAATGCGCTATTGCTCTTCATCTTCTGTCTGCTGTGTTTCCATCATGGTTTCCATTATCACACGTCACACACGCCAATTGGTGGATTGCATTTTGGCTCCTGGCTAATGAGGTAACGGAGTGGGTGTTCCTGAGTTTCTTGTGTGTCGGTCTCCAGACGCTAGTGAGAAATGGTCTCCCAAGTCAAATATGGTAGTACAAAAGATACCGGTTATTTGGAAACCTATTATTCAGAGCAGCCATTTACTGGGACATTTCTTAGAGGACATGCTAACTTAGTTTTTTAGGATAAAGCTTCGCATAATTGAGAAACCGCTTCTTTGGGACAAAGCGTTTGAGAACCGTTCGGAGCCCATTAATCGCCATCTATTGTATTTAAAAATAGCATGAATTTCTCTTAAATGGGTTGAAAATAAGCTGGACATTATTATACTGATAATTTGGAGATTGTGATTGTTACGTGTAATGGATTTAACACTACCTGAGTAATCCGTGAAAGATTTCATTCCTACCAATACTTTGTATGAATAAGCACATTTATGTACATATTAATCAGTGTGGTAACATCTTTACTTTTTTACAGAACGGGTAGCCTAAACTATAGGCTTAATCAGTACGATATCAGAGACATGAGTTCAGTCACTCGTCATGTATCACCCTGACAATGAATTTCAACTGTAAATTACGTCCACTGAAGGAAAAAAACTAGTATGGTTTGCATGATTATCCGATAATAGTGGATCAGAGTTTGAATCTCGATTCTGGTAGTTTGTCTCAAAAGCAAGGTTCATCTGTTTAACACTTCATCACCGCAACACCAAGGATTTCGTGCTATGAGTTATACATAGGATTATTCCGCCGTCTGAGCACGATTAGCACAAATTAAAATTGTATCACGAATTAAAAGCCATTAATATATATACAGGTTAAAAATGCCTTAAAAACATGAGTAGACCCACTATGGGTCCATCATCAGATGTTAGTACACTGTGGAACGTAGTTCGAAGCTCATGTATAAGCATTAGATTTCAAACACTGTGACGTAAAAGCGTAAAGTGTTGTCGTTGACAAAAGTCATTATTTTTGTTCGCTGGTTTTATACATTTGGTGGTAAGTTATTTGCCTCATCGTTTTTAGTTTTATCCAATAGGCGTTTCCAAGTTTGTGGTATATATAGAAGTGTGGAATAATTGCAGCATAAATGTCCTAGGCTATGTATGTTGAGGCTTTCTGTAAATAGCAAGGATAACGTTTTTTTTAAATTAATTTTACTCTTCCTGATAACAGCTAGAATATGCATGAATACTGGAAAAGCGGCTTTTAAAATGTTCCAAGCAAACATTTTGCTGGGGTTTCTTTTCGTAATTATTAACGTTCGGTGAATAATAAGGAGGAGATAGTACGTGGTGTTGTAATCACTACAACACCACGTACTATCTCCTCCTTATTATTCACAGAAAATTTCGTAATTGCTGAACATAGAACTTCATGTTGTAATGACAATACTCCAGTCTACATACCAAAACCTTGGACACAACAATTAAAACGTTCCCCTCCAATTGAGGAGAATGAAAATATTTAATATATATAATTGAAATGAATCATTGTTATTAGACTTAAGTATGCATATTATCCGGTTATTGTAGGTAGGTTGCGTAAGATTGCCTCCTTATTGTCTGTATTTTCCCTACTTCATTTATTACTTCTTTTTCTCCGTCTTACTTGTCTTGTATGTTAAATTTTTTTTGATAATTTCCCCATTTGATTGCATGTGTTCATATATCGATTTAAAATCCTCATATATGGATTGACGACATGATCACCTGTTCTGTACGTTACGCCTGTAGGTTACTTATGTCTCCCCACCCAAACATGCTCCTTCAGTATTTCCATCTGATGATGGAAATACTTTAGGAAGACCGAAAGTTCTTATGTCTTTATTTTTAAACTTTTAACTAATACATTAAATTGGTCTTCACATCGGAAGCCTGAGTAGTGTTTTAATTATCGTAATTTTAAGATTGCTACCTTAAGCTTTTATGATTGACTCATTCCGCATTAGAACCTGATATCTTGAAACGAAATACAATTATTCCTAATAGGGCAACTTGCTTTAACAAGAAATTATATTCAATTAGATCTTATCAAAGACGGGTTCTTGCTCCAGCAGGCAATTATCTTTTATAAATTCTACAGAGATTTGTTCATTTTTAAGAAAAAATTTCCTTAATGCAGTGGTAACCGCTTAATGGGATCACGGTTAATGTTATCAATCGCCTAATGTTATCGAATCGCGAAAACCCAAACAAACGTATTTACAACCATGTTAAAATTACAGGTTATTGTTATCAAAGTACTGCTTAATGCTATCAGAAATTTGACTCATTCGTTTACAACATACGGATCTCGTGTTCCTTGTCAAACCTTCCCTCACAGGATTCGTTTGTAAAACAAAAATGATTTTCCCTAGGGCACTCAACGGACAAGATGTTTATAGAAAAGCAACTTTGATAAGCGTGAAGACCATCTCCGCCCCTTCCAGCCACACACACACAGCCACCGCATGTGGCGTTTTGGGAACAACAGGTTTCGAAGCGTGTGCAAGTGATTCCCGAAATTGTCCCTCCTCTTACATTCCCCGGTCTCCACAGTGAGATGGGTCGGCCATCTGAGGGTTTCGGAGGAGGGGGGCAGTCCAGAAAGTGCAGCAGTGTGGCAGCGTCCTGCCTGCATTCACTTGTGTTCGCTCTGCTCTGTTTGCTGCGATAAAATACGCTGGAACTTCAATTGTTAAGGCACAATTTTTTCGTCTTCTTTTTCGTTTTCATGTCTTCGACACGAAAAGATTCGACAATAAGTCAAAAGAAAGAAATTTTGCAGAGGTTTGATGCTAAGGGAAATTGCCCCTGAAGAACTACTGTAGACACACTCGGGGTTCCCCAGCCGTTGTTGTGTAAAAATGTGAAGGGAAGAAATTGAATCTGCTGATATAAAGAATAAGCAATTGCAAAGAAAACGAAAGCGATGTGACAAAAGTGAAAATGGGGAAGAAGCATTTCTGCGTTTTTTTAAACAAGCCAGACTGCAAATTGTGCCACCTAGTCGGGGTCTTTTGAAAGAGAAAGACATACATTTCTCCGGAAATTAGGGGACACAGATTTAACGTTTTCAGAAGTTGGCTGACACAATGACAACATAGGAACAACATCGTCTTCAAGAAACTTTATGACAAAAAGCAAGATGCTGATATGCCCGCTGGAGATGTCTGGTTAGCATCAACCTTTTCTAAGTTCCTCAAGGAATTTTTATTAGAGAAAATCTACAATACAGATGAAACGGGACTGCATTACAGAACACTTCGAAACCATACCTTGGATTTTAAAAATTTTCTAAAGTCGGCAGGAAAGCAGCAGAAGGAGATAATAACTGTTCTGCTAACTTGCAACATGGTAGGAACGGACAAGCGAAAACCTCTTGTTATTGGAAAGAGCAAAAACCTGAGAGGATTTCGAGGAGTTAAACATTTACCAGTAGACTATGAAGCCAATTCCATTGCATGGATGCCTTCGGCGTTATTCTTAAAGTTCATGAAAGAGTAGGATGTGGAATTGGAAATGAAAAAGAAAACGATCGCTTTGACTCTCGATAATTGCACAGCGCATCCCAGCAATCTTCAGCTAAGGAACATTGATATGGTTTTCTTGCCCTCAAACACGACATCTCTCATTCAGCCTCTAGATCAAAGCGTAATTAAAAGAGTGAAAATCCTACACAAGCGAGAAATTAAGAGGAAAATAATAGAAGTGATTGATTCTACAATCAAGTTACGGCGACAGAAATTTGCAAAAAAAATATCCGTACTAGATGCGCTGCATATGTTGGCAAGCACTTGGAAAGTTTCTCTGACAGAGCTGCACGACTCGTTATCCAACTCTCGAGAGATACCACGCTCAGATTATTCAAAATTATGCACCCACCAGAAGTCATCCTGAAGAAGAAATTGAAAAATTTTATGAGGAAATTCGTCATCTGAATAACAAAGGCAAGCAGCACTTGAAGATAATTATGGGAGATTTCAATGCAAAAATAGGGCAACGGCAACAGAATGAAACTGCGGTAGGGAAATTCGGTCACGGCAATAGAAATAATCGTGAAAATACGCTCGTAGAATTTGCAGAGGCAGAAGGATTTTTCATCATGAACTCCTTTTTCAAGAAAATGGTACACAGGAAACGGACATGGAGATATCCAAATGGGACGAAAAGTGAAATTGATTTTATTATGTGTAACAAAAAAATTCGTCATAGAAGACGAATTTTTTGTCATGCTGGGGGGCTGTGCAATCTCAGTGTCCAATGTGTTCCGTGGCCGGAGCTTCAACTTCGGGTTCCTAGTTATCAGGTGTTAGTTTCTTTACAACCCAATATATCAGCTAAGAAATGTGAAATACGGTTTTTACGGTAGTAATGCTCATGAAAGTTTTAGTGAACGTGCCTTAATTTATTATTTGTGACATTCATATTTAAATCACAAACTGCTGGCTTTGAATACGAATGATAATAATGTCTCAAAATTATTACTCCGTACAGTGCAAAGTCTTATCGCCTGAATAAAATATTTACGGAGACACGGGAGTTAAATTACAGAAAGCGGATTTAATAAGGAGATTTTATACCATAAAAAGAAATTCATATGTACATATGGACACTGTTTTTAATATTTTACCAAAAAATGTTTAAAAATTTTGTTTGAAACCACACACATTAATAAATATTGGGAAATAAGTGTCAAAAATTAGAAAAATGAAATAAAATATCTGGAACATGAAAATATATTTTTATACAAAAGCAAATTTTGCAATACGTACCTTTCGTGCCGTTTTTCAAAATTTTCTGTACAATACATATTCGTTCGACTGGAATATACGTTTGTTTCATCAGTAAGTCAGCTTTTATCCTAAAAATTTTACTTTTATTAAACTTACTTTGCTTCAAATGTTTTTATGGTGCAGTTTTTCGAGCAAACTTTCTATAGAAACCTGATAGAGAAAATCGTTTTGTGATATCTGAGACTCCTGACGAGAAGGGCAGCCGAGCCTGGCGATTAGCAAGCTCTCCAAGGCAAGGCTGATATTCATGGCTTAATACAGCAGCTGCAACTTACGTAAGCTATAGACTTGAATCCATGATTGATACGAAAATGTAATTTGAATAAGTAATAATTTTAATTTATTTTGTGTGATGAGGATAGGCTGTAATTATGTGTATTTTGCATTGTTTTCTCTTTCCGAAAAATTTTAGAGAGATAATTTTCGTAAAGACATTTGAAAAGCTCGTAATGTCATGTACTCTCCATGCTACCTTGTAAAGCCATTTGAAAATCTTGCAGGGTCATGGACTCTGCATATACCTACCAGATCATTTTTGTTCATATTTCTTTTTTTTTACACAGGCTGGTATGTTTTCCGTAATTCTATTTTCCTTTGCTTACAAAGACAAGTTAGAGAAAGCGCGGAAACTGTGAGACTCCTTATACAATCCGTTCTTATCTCACCTCAGTCAATTGAAACATAGATTTTCTTGAATCCCTAATAAAACTTCGGATCTGAACGATATTAAAATGGCAAAGAAGCGTTAGCCTTTCTAATCTCATTTAATAGCAAACAAGAGACCGAACCAGAAAAAAACCTATTTTGCGTAATTGTATTTACATTTTAACCATTTTTCCGGATATATACACTGCTGGCCACCCAAAAGTCAACATCAAGAAGGACACGAGATAGCAAAGCCAGATTTACTGGACACATAGCAACAGATACAAAGACGAAACGACTGAGTTTACAGGCTCATGCGACTTGCGGAACACGCAGACAAAAATAGTTCGTGTGGCACACATGGCTGGAAATAACGGCCGCTACACGCCACGGCATTGAACGAAAGAAGCTTTGGATGTGGGCTTGGGATATGTTGGTCACGGTTGCTTCCACACGTTGCCACAGTTTATCAGGCGTAGCCGCGTGCGGTGCTTGCCGGGCCACTCGGTTGCCGATCAGTGACCAGACGTGTTCGATGGCCGACATATTGGGAGAAAAGGCGGACCACGGCAGCAGTGACACCTGGTGGGCTGTGAAGAATTGTTGCACGTGCCACGGGCGGGCGCGTATTGTCCTGCTGAAACATGGCCGCTGGCAGGTCCTGCAGGTAAGGGAAGACTACAGCCTAAAAAACGTCGGAGATGTAGCGGTGGCTGTTGAGTGTACCGGCGATGCGTACCGGAGTGGTGCGGGTGTCATATCCAATTGCGCCCCAAAACATAACGCCAGGCGACGGACCGGGATGGCGATGCATAATGCAGGCGTCATTCAGTCTCTCGCAGTGGTGCCGCCACACACGGATCTGACCGTCGTGGTGTTGCAGGAATAAGCGGGATTCCTCGAAAAAGACAATGTCGTGCCATTATGTAGTCCAGGTGCGGCGTTCATCGGCCCACTGCCACCGAACTAGCCGTTGGTGTAATGTCAATGGCAATCGGAGCAATGGGCGCCGTGCGACAAGTCTCCACTCCTGCAGACGACGTCGTACGGTACGTGCTGACACAGGTTGTTGCCCAAAACACCCTAGTTCCTGAGCTAACGTTCGTGATGTGGCGGTGCGAGCCGTCAATGCCGGCCGCACAACATGCCGGTCCTCTCGTTTGTGGTGTGACGCGGCTGCGGCATACGGTAACGTCGTTCCGTCCGTTCCTCCTTCACCCACCGAATCCAAACTCGCCTCACTGTGGCTGGACGTCATTCTGCACGGGGGCCGACGTCTCGGTACGATAAACCGCTCTCGCGATAAGCCACTATTCGTCTTCTGTCGAAACCCGAAACGTGCTGGAATGACTGCCGTATACTGCGACGAGGCACCAGGAAGCTTCCCACGTACAGGTCAGGCAGCACAACACACTTCCACTACTTACTT
This sequence comes from Macrothele yani, assembly GCA_039090855.1. NCBI lineage: Eukaryota > Metazoa > Arthropoda > Arachnida > Araneae > Macrothelidae > Macrothele > Macrothele yani. The sequence goes on along the minus strand of JAYWMT010000226.1, from coordinate 124,678 downwards.
CTGTTCATCCTTCTTATGGTGCTTCTCGGTGGCGTGCCGGGCACACATGATTTGCATATGCCCTGCAACGCTAATCGTTTGCATGTCCTCTCGTGGGCGAGGTATGATGCGAATTCCAGGCTTCCAATATTTAAAGAACTTTTATTTAAACCCAAAATTGAAACCTTAAAATGTAGTAAACTTAAGACTTTATTGTGAAAGACTGAACACAATTCGAAAATACGTAGATTGATTCTCCCGCTCTAAAATAGACGAAAGGATCAATTGCGATAAGCTTAATATAAATTACATTTCTTTGTGCCAAAGTAATTCAAAATTTTAATACATCTTTTAAATTACAGTTCTAAAATTGCTAGTAATTATGCTACAATTGCTAGTAATTAACAATATGTATATATACAACAGGAACTTCCGTCGACATAATTGCCGTGATCGCTGGAAGGAGTCAACTTAAATCCGAATTTTGATTGAATACTGTTGTTGCTGGCATTAAAGATTCGTTTGTGTCAAAATTCCACTGAAAACAATGCTGAGTAAAATGGGGAAGTACTGATTTCCAAGCAAGCAGTATGAGTTCCAGTGTGTTATCGTTATACAATCTTTCCCCGAAAGAATGAATAAAAATGCTTTCTGTGAACCTCATTTTTAATCTGGATATTGGAACGTTCGGTACAGAAATATGATCCCAAACGGAAACATGGGATCAAGGGTGACAAAACGCGACATCGCAGTCGAATTTGCTTTCATTTTTATGAATAACTTATGTACATGTTCTTCAATCCCTATACTTCTCCTGGTCGAAATTTCGTTTCGTTGTTTGTTGGGGTACATGCTTGTTGTCGTTTTTTTTATTTATTATTTTTTTATTTATTATATTTAAAAATATTTCTCAGCTTGTTTATCTCTTGTTTTGTCTTTGTATATTTTGCAGTTTCTTTTATGCAGACTTCACCACTTTAGAATTTATAAGTTGCATTTCCTTTTTGTTTTTATTTTGGTTTAACGATCAGTATTTTGTTCCCTAAAATCAAATATGAAAGATTACTTGTAATATTTTTCTTTTTTGAGAAAATACTGACCGTGTGAAATTTATTGTTATTTTTGTTGTTGATCTCCTGTAAAGAAAGTTTTATTCAGACATACTGACGACTACTTCTTTGATTGTTTATCGGCGGAATGTAAACGAAATCGGTAGTATTTTATTCATTGTACAGAGTGAAAAGGAATTCATACTTTATCAGTGTTTTGCATTTGTTCAACTCATTTAGTGAAATATAGTTTCTTTTCCCACTCAGTTTTGAAAATATACTTCCACACTGTTAATTTAGTACCATAAGATTTCTTCTGTTATTTGGGTTTGAAATTATTCCTTTCACATCTCCGCTATAGGTCAATGGCTATCGAAAAGAAAAATAATTTTGTTTTCAAAGAATTCGAAAATTTCATATATATTATACAAATAAAATATTTGACATATCGTTGTTTAAAGAGATGTCTTGTGACTGCTTGTTGTCATAGCTCCACTCACTAATAGCAGAAATTATCCTGCAATAAAGAAGTCGTTATAGGTTTGAATCATAGTTCACGGTTTTTTTTTTAAATAATATTAAATATAGTCAGGATGAAGAGAAATATATATTTTATGTGCAGCTATAAACTGTGGTTGTAAGTAAATTTTTTGTTAAACACAGAGAAGAAATGAAAATCTATTCAGATGTTGTTCCAACATATGAGTGATTTTTTCTCTATATTCACCATTTTGATGATCAAAATATCTCGTACTCTTCAATTTCTGTCCTAAACTGAAATAAGTGAATCTTTTAAAAAGGGAATGAAAACACTAAATTAAAAATAAAAGGAACAGCATTATTTTTTTTTGCGTCAGAAATGTAGAAAATGCAAATCAACTTTTAAAGGACATTGAAACTTTCTGTGTTAATATTCAAGTTTTAATGCCACCTTTCTTTCCTAGTTGGAAAACATAAAATACATTTAGTTTCGAAATAACGTAAACATAATTTGATTAATCGTGATTAAAAAAATTAAAATAATACTACATCTTAAACATTTGTTCTGAAGACTTGTATTCATTTACTGAAATATGATTTTAAACACTGCTTTAGGAATGAGGCACCAATGTTTGTCCAAGGAAACTGTATACTCCTTGCGCTAGAATTAATCGCAAAAATTTAATGTGCTAAATCAAATATTATTTAAATGGTATATATCTTATTTGATTGCAACACTATTAACTAGAGTTAAAAATACTCAAACAAATACACACACACATGAACGCGCGTACGTGCGAACACAGGAATTTCAGTGATTCCTGAATATCAGTCACAACAGACAGATTTCCGCCCCGGTGGCGCAGTGGTCTAAGCGATGGCCTCTGATCATTCGTCCGAAAGGGGTCCAGGTTCGAATCCCCTGAGGCATGTATGTTGTGTTTGTCTTACGGCACTGGCTCTCTTCCTTCCCTGGAACCAGTGACCCTAAATTAAGGACGGGCGACTGCTTATTGGCCATTGAGTTGCTCACGGTGGTCGTAAAACCTACAATCAGAACAAAACAGAAAGAACTCTGACTACTAGAAATTATTGAAATCTTATTCCTTTCAGTTCTCAGCATTGAGAATGATATGGGTAACCGAACTGCAGTAGATAAATTGTACTTTTTCGCAACTCTAGAATATTTTTCGGCGTTAACCGTTATTTACTCACAGTCCATCTGAAGCAAATGGATAAAAAGCACATGTAGGAAACTTGTTACAAATATTCTTATAAAATCTTTAGCTGATAGTTCTGTGTCTGGCGCTCTTTGGCCAAGCCTGGCCCTTGCGCCACTAAAATCAATTAACTAACTAACTAACAAATATTCTTAATAAACATAATTCATCACGAATAAACCAACAGAACTTACCACAAATAATGCAACAATACCTGCATAGTTTATCCTAAGCAAAAAGACTTCAATAAATCTCTCAAAGTAATTCAATCTATTACATCGAAATGCATGACGCATTTCTTATCATATTGTGGCACACAGTTTGGTTACTTTAAAAAATGAGACCAAAATTTGGTAGACAAAGCATCATTTCTTCGTGTGATAAAAAATGATTTGCCATAAATTGGTCCACGTTTCCGTCCAACGGCATTCACAAACTTCTTTAACGCCTCGTATATATTTGCAGGAGAGAATTCAACAATTATGTATTTTCAACGAAATAATAAGAATCTGAAACCGAAAAGTACAGATTTTAACTTACCGTTGTGCGACTTTCACGCTGTAATAATACAATAACGGAAGTCTGGTTAATGCAATCTAGTGAAATCGCCTAATAAAGGAACTGAACAAAAAGTTAAATTATATTGTAACAAATTAGTGAAATCATGCAATGTATTGATTATGATGCGCTTTCCAACGTACCAGAAATCATTACTAAAGTTATTACTCAAGTTATGAGGATAACGGCTACGGAATAAATATCGTTCCTTTTCCCTGACCTTTGACCACACCCCGATGATATTAAACAGAACTAGTTCAGTATACCTCCAAAACAAAATAATAACGTTTTGTCGCAATACAATCACTTTTAGTCAACTTATGAAGATAATGGCTGTGGAATAAATCTCGCTCCTTTGCCCTGACCTTTCACCACATTCCGATGATATTCAACAGAATTGGTTCAGTATACCTCCCGAAGAACATAATAAAGTTTTGCCGCACTATAATTACCTTTAGTCAACTTATAAAGATAATGACTGTGGAATAAATTTCGCTCCTGTGCTCTGACCACATTTCGAATATATTCAACAGAATTTGTTCGGTATGTCTCCGGAACGACATACCAAAGTCCTGTCTCAATGGAAATTTTTTTTAGTCGATTTATGAGGATAATGGCAGTGGAATAAATCTCGCTCCTGTGCCCTGACCTTTGACCCCATTTCGATTATTTTTAACAGAACCAGTTCAGTATACCTCCGTAACATCATGAGCTTTATTCGCAATCGAAACATTTTTACCTAAGTTATGATGCATAAGGGCGATGGAATGTATCCAAGTTCCTAAGTCCTTATCTTTGGCCCCGCACGGGGATAACTGGTTTTCCAGTTATTTGGGGAGCGGCGAGCCCACGGCCCGAGCTGACCTTGTGACTGGTCAACATCTGATGTCATGCCACCGCTTGTTTTTTATTTTGGTGCTGATGGTGTATGCAGGGACGGCTGTTCATCCAGCTGTTGGGGAGTCGCGGCCCCACGATCCCGAGCTGGTCTTGTGTCTCGCTTTTTCGTTTTTATTTAGTTTCTCCACTGGCTAGTTGCCCGTGTTGTATACTTTACCTAATCGCTACCACGTTATGCACTAACACCCCGGTCTTGTGGTTTTGTTACCCTCCACCACTAACTGTATTATATTAACCGCTCAGTTCGTAGGTTGCTGAGATTCCGTTTAGGTTCCCTTCCAGGATTTGTCTTCTTTGGATTTCTTTTTTCCTTTAAGCTGGTTTGGGTGCTAGACCTACCTGCATGTTTGCCGCGTGCGGAGACCCGTGAGGCGGAAATGGGATGTCTGGCGGCTGAGGTCGCAGGAGACCGGATAAGTGCCTCCTGTGTACCAACACTCCTCTTCGACCCCGGCTTCGCTGTAAACGGGAGGCTAGAGACTAACCCACCTCTAGTCAGAAGTCTTGTACCAAGTTGTGTGCATAGCTTTAGCGGCTTTTTTGTCGTATAGCACGGCAGGGTGAGCCCGGGGGCTGTGGGATCATGCCAAGGGCGTTGGCATGACGGTACCCGGAGGCCGAAGTGTCCGCCGAGTGCGTGTAATCACAGCCAACGGACTATATCTGCAACATATAAGCTCCAGAACTGTGTCCAGCGTCATTTTCTTGGCTTGCAGACCTCCAGTTCTCCCTTGTAGGGCTCGGTGGTGGGTGGAGTAGTCTGCAGACGAATCTTCCTCCTTTTTTTCCATGGGTAAAAAGAACAAAAACTCCAAATTTAAGTTACCTGACAAAATGATAGTTGACAACGACTGTCCTTCGTCTTCTCAACCTACCAAGTCTCATACCCTTAAACGGTCTTTAGACCTTGACCTGGACCAAGAATGTGGAACCTCTTCTTCGGCAGCTGTACCAGTCGCTCCGAAGCGTCGTCTCCCTCGATTGCTGTGACTACGCATGCTACTCACTTACTTGTAGAATCCATCGATCCGCATGAGAGACTGTCCACCAGATCTCCCTTTTTCATTTCTAAAGCTTTGGACGCTGCGGTTGGCCCCTTGAAGTCTGTGAGGAAGCTTCGCTCTGGGGACCTGCTTGTCCAAACTTGCAGTGTTTCTCAGAGTAACACTTTTCTGAACCTCACTAGTCTTCAAGGCATTCCTGTAAAAGTGACACCTCACCCGTTTCTTAACACCTCTCGGGGTGTTATTTCGGAGTTTGATCTCTTGCCATGCAGTGAAGACGAATTCGTGACTGAACTTGCTGATCAAGGTGTTATTGCTGCACGTCGTATGATGTTCCGGCGTGATGGTTCCATGATTAAGTCAAAAAATGTCATCTTGACTTTTAACTCCCCGAAAGTTCCGACCGAAATCAAGGCTGGCTACTTGGTCTGTGGAGTTCGCCCGTACATTCCCAGTCCTCTGCGCTGTTTCAGGTGCCAGAGGTACGGGCATTCACAACGTTTCTGTAAGAGTTCCGCTCGTTGCGCAAATTGTGGCTCCAGTGAACATGACGGGGAAGGTTGCACTTCTGCGGCCTGCTGTGTTAACTGCGGTGAGGCCCATGCAGCTTACTCCCGCAACTGTATGAAATGGAAGGACGAGATGGCGATCCAGCGGCTCAAGAACCTGGAAGGCCTCTCGTACCCTGCTGCCAAGGCCAAGTTGGGTATACCCACCACCCGACAGCGTACTTTTGCCGCAGTAGTTCAGTCTCTGCCACAACCCGTGCAGCCCTTTGTTCCGCGCCCTGTAGCTCTCGCCGCCCTTGCCAAGCGATCTACAGCTGACCAAGCGACACAGGTGTTTTTCCCCGAGCTCGAGATTTTTCGAATACCTGATTCTGGGCCTTCTCTTTTGCTGCCGACCGTCTCTTCCAGTTTCCAGTCGAAAGCCTGCACGTGCGGAAGACCCGGTCCTCAATCCGCAAAGGTGTGCAGTGTCCATCCAACTGTCTCGGCCTTAGCGAGGTCCCCACCCTCAACCAACATTATAGAGGAACATAGGGGGGAGGAGAGTGACAGTTCGTCCCCAGCCTCAAACAACATTTCAGAGGAACATGGGGGGAAGAGAGTGACAGTTCGTCCCCGCCCTCTGCCAGCATTGCAGAGGAGTGTGGGGGAGGAGAGTGACTCATCCTTTGTGTAGTTGTGTTTAAAGAAAAAAAAATTATAATTATAATAGTAAATTAATAAATTTTTATATAAACCTGGTTGACTACCTTGTCTTCACAGCTTTCGTCATACTCTTTTTCAGCTTTTGCCGGGCCTGTCTGCTCTTGATCATTTTCCACGTTTTTAAAAATCTGTGGCTGATAGTTCTTTGTCTGGCGCTCTTTGGCCAAACCTGGCCCTTGCGCCAATAAAATCCAACAACCAACCAACCAACCAACCAACCAACCAACCAACCTTATCTTTGAGCCCATTTCGCCCATTTTAAATACGGTTCCTTCCTAGGTTGTCCCCTACCACATACTAAAACTTCATCGAAATTGAACTATTTTTACGCCAGCTGCTTACGGACAGACAGGAGAACAAACAGAAATACGAACAAATACTCTTCTTCAACCTACGGTTAGGAAGCGTATAAAAGGGTAAATATCTTTTGAATTGTGTTAGTATTTATAATAGAATTTTTACAATAAAAAACAAAAAGGAGATTCAAGTTTTCTGGCTTTAACATAATATACATTACTTAGCATCATCTGACCGTATGTAAGACAAGAATTTCAAAACTCATTGTCACACAAATTATATTAAAATGGAAAAACATCATTGGTGAAAGCCATTAAGCAAAATAGTATTTGGCCATTTAGAAAGGTTTTTGATTTACTGGTAGTTAGTTCGGAAATTACAAAAATCATAGTGGCACGAATACATTTGCGGTATCCAACAATACCAAGTTCAGTTACACATCTCGACAATTGTTATCATGTTACGCGGAAGAATTTCAGGAGTAAAAATATATCTTCTAAGGCTTCATTGTTTCTTAATACTAAAAAAGTAAAGCTCGTTAAAAAAGCAAGGAGGTAACTCACCTCAGGATGCAGAGAATGACCAGGAACCAAACAACAGGATGTGCGGGAAGCATGTCGACAAAAAAGCCCATAGCCTACTTCCTATTTCCCAATTTGTAACACTTCGTTCATGCACCTAAATCTCAATTGTTTAATATACGTCTAGTACCTCAAATTTTTAATATGCGTCTAAGACAGCAAATGCTTTCACCAGTAGAAATAGTGTTAACCTCATGAGTAATCAGTGCTTCGTGATGTGAAAAAAAACAACACTTCAGTAGACAATGCCTAAGCTTTTCTTTAGAGCGCTTGTTAATGTCCCAATAGAAGCGGTCATTTAGATAGATAAGATTTAAATAATATTAAGGCAAAACTGTTCGTATAAGAATAATCAATCCTCATGCTATAAAAGCATTTATAAATTTTTGAAACTGAAACCATATTTAAACTCCATATTTCTTTTGCGTGAAATGCCGGCCATCATTATTAAAGGGTAAAAGGTATTGTTCCCTTTAATTTTAGGAAACGTGATTTCATTAGGACTTTAAAAGTAGTTTTGTGATGACGGAAGAAGAATTAATGAAATACAGGCAGCCCAGTATAATCCAGTTGTCCAGATAAAATATGGTGAATGGATTTCACGTTTCTCTGTCGTTTTGGTCACACCTTGTTTTGGTTGGTGCATAAATTTCATGTTTCTCTGTCGTTTTAGTCACACCTTGTTTCGGTCGATGCATAAATTTCACGTTTCTCCGTCGTTTTAGTCAAACCATATTTTTGGTCGACTAAGGTTAAAAATTCATTCCACTACCTTCCTTTGTAATGTTTCTTTCTAAATTTTGTACTCAATTATACGAGAGTTTGGAGAATAATTAAAGAAGAAACTAATAAAATGTAATGATTCTAACCCATGATAATTAAATCATGTTTATCACCGCGAATTCTTCTCATTTTAACTTTATGCCCTTCCTCAGCCGTGAACGTTAAAAAACGTACTGGAAACGTAGAGAAAAAGAAGGATTCTGGTGTTGTAACAAATTTTTATGGCTGCACATGGGCTGAAAATGAAGTTCAAGTAAAAAGCAATAGTTTCTGACCCAACCAGCTCTCCCGGCTGTGTTTTGGAGAAATAATTCTCGTGAATTTTTAAGCGACGATATGCATCTGCTCCGCAGCAGCAATTCTGAGGTAATTACAGCAGCTGTGTCTCGTGCGACATACACTCGTGTCACATGAGTCAATCCTCTAGGCATCGTGACAAAAAAAAATCAATGCTACAAAATAACAATCCTCCCCGCTGTAGTGAGAGCCGTGTCAGCTGCCAAGTGTACCAAACGACATTGAAATTATTAAAGAAAGGCGAAATTCCTTCGGCGGGTCGTATTTCGGAGCTTACCTATTCGCGGACGAATATTTGTTTTCTATATGGCCGCCATCTACTGTATGATTCAATTTAAAAACTAAATACATCTTATTTATTTTCTGAATATTAAACTGAATGTTTAGTAATTTGTACTTTCCTGACAAGAGATTACTAAAACTGTATTTTTAAAACTTTTTGCAAAAAGAAATCATATAGAAGGTTTAACATTTTATTTCATACAATTATGGATTAGAGATAGAAGGCTAATTTAATTATTGAGAAAAAAAGTTCGGGATATGAGCGACTTAAGGGAATAATATCTAGGAAATTTTTAAAAGAGTGAAAAATAATATTCAATTGATTCCCACGGCAATATTATTGAAAAATTCCACTGTTCGTTTGCAACGGACAATTCATTTGCACCAACCCAATATAATCCAAAAGCATGAGAACCTCAGTGAATATATGTGTTTGTACTTTTTAGCCTAGATACTAATGAAGAACTTTGGTCCCAAAAATCAATGGCGCTGTGAACGAAACTCCCAACCGGACGCAAAATTAGAATATCGCCCCATTGACGTGTCACACTTGCGGGCTATGGTAAAGAGGTAGAAAGTGTTGGTTCTGTGGAGGTTGCAGACTCTTGCCGGTCCCTGGACCGATCCTTTCAATGTGAAAGACCGCTGGATCCCAGCAGGATTGGTTCCATAAAAAATCGTTGTGAATTCACTACGATTGTTTCTTGAGAGAATTCGGAATATCCCTGTGTAGCCCACTTTTCGACGGAGCATGTCTAGTCATCAGCCTAGCTTAATCTACTCAAAGCTCTTCGCAATTTTAGCGTAAATGCCTATTCCTAGGCGAACGGCACAATTCCTGTGTGGGTACTATAAATAAGGATAACAATTATAGTTTTAGATAAATTCTTTGTTAAGAACAATAAACTGAATTTCAAGTAAGGTAGTACGAAATGTAGAATAAATTCAATTTCAGCTAAAGTATTTCGAAATTTCGTATTGCCGTCCCTGTGGAGCAGTGGTCTAAGTGCTGGTTTATGACAATAATGATTGCTTTGAAGGACTAACCTATACAAGTGATTCTTGCAGTGCGAAATCAGCAGTAGCAATGCCACGTATGTGAGTTAATATTGCAAGTAATTTTTGTTATATTTGCGAGAAAGTTACATTTGCTGTTTAGAAACAGGCGATCACTAAATTAGTTAAAAATGCTTATCATCTGTATTTCGGCTGCAAGGTAGGCGACCAAGATAAAGACTGAGCTAAACACATATGTTGCCGCACGTGTGCAACGAATATTTCACAGTGACTTAATGGCAAAAGAAAGGTGTTGCCCTTTGCTGTTTCCATGATTTGGAGGGATCCTACCAATATCGCAAATGACAACTATTTTTCTATTGTTCCATATGTTTGTGGATGCGTAACGAATAAAAAGAAGTGGACTATTTACTACCCTAACACAGCTTCTGCTGCGCGAGCTGTACAGCATTGCGAAGAACTACCCAATCGCAAGCCTCCGACATATATTGTCATCAATTCAGACGATGGACGAGGAACATTATGGGTATCCTCAACAGTCAATTTAAGTGGTTCATGAACATCAGGATGACGAATATACAAGTGATTGTGAAATATCTGCGCGACACAGGATCACATCGGAGGAACTTAACGACCTTGTTCGTCGCAATTTAGGTCTATCTAAAACAAAAGCGGACATGCTGGAGTCAAGACACCGACAATGGAATCTTCTGGAACGAAATGTCGTAGTGACTTCGTTTCGTATTCGTCATCAGCAATTCGAAACTTTTTCAAAAAAAAAAAGAGAAAGATTTGGGTTCTGCTGGAATATTGATGGCCTGCAGCAAGAACTCGGAATAGCACATGATCCACAGGAATGGCAGCTATTTATAGACTCCTCAAAATTAAGTCTGAATGTGGTTTTGCTGCATAACGGGAATCGGCTTCCATCCATTCCGCTTGGACTTGCAGTCCACATGAAGGTGACCTGTGACCACATAAAGCAGATGTTGGAGAAGTTTCGTGTTTGAAACCTGGAGAAATGAATGTGCAGAACCTACCACTGACCGATCCGCATAAAAGCATCCTACCTCTTCTAAACATCAAATTCGGTCTTGTTAAAAATTTGGTTAAAGCCATGGGCAAGGATAAACCAGCATTTAAGTTCCTGAATGAAAATGTTCTTCCATTCAGCAAAGCCAACATTAAAGAAGGAGTTTTTGTGGGTCCTTAGATCAGACAGCTCTTCAGAGACCAGAAGTTTCAGAAACTCCTTCAGGGTGACAAAAAACAAGTATGGGATGTAGTTTGTCAAGTGTCAACAAACTTCCTGAGGAATTTCAGGTCAAAAAATTACAAGGATCTGTTTGAGGGCATGCTGGCTCGGTGTCATAAATTTCGCTGCAGAAAATCCTTAAAGATCCAATTTTTTTATTCCCATTTAGATTTTTTCCCGAATAACTGCGGAAAGGTCAGTGATGAGCACGAAGAGCGTTTCCACATGGATACAGCTGCGATTTAGCAACGATACCAGGGAAAGTGGTCCACCTCGATGCTGACGGACTATTGTTGGACGCTTTTCAAAGATGCCCATCAGGTGGAATACAAGCGAAAGTCAAATAGAATTCGAACGTCATAAACAGGTAACTAATTGACATGAATAAATTCATTTTCGTATATTCTTGAAATTAAATTAAAACAAAGCAAATTAATTAAATAAAGAAATTATTAAAAAAATCAATAAAATTCATCAATAGAATCTCAAATAAATAAAACAAATAAATTCCTTATACTTTATTATAATTATTTTAATAATATAATACATTGAATTTAATATGTTTATGTGCATATATATCTCTAATATGCAAGGAAATACATATCCTTTACAAATAAACCGTAGCCAATTCATCTTTTTTATGGTCATTATTGTGGTCAGCAAATCGAATTCATTCAGAATTTGCTACTTTTGTCTCTGAAACATGAATTTCGTTCAACTTGTTTTCCAGGTTAATTCAAAAACAGTTGCACTGATGCTGAAAATAAATGATAAGCCCATTAGAGGTGAAACAAAAAAAGTGGCTTCGAGTTTATAAAGGTGAAAATAGTACGTGAAAAAAGTAAAACAGTATCGTCTTATGTAAAATTTTCATGAAAAATTATACTGTCCCTTTCTGAACAAACATCAGAGAAAACAAATTTAAAAGACTTTTAACTTTTCAAAGAGAAAAAAATTACAGTAGGTTGTTGAACGAAAAGATAAACTTCTGATGAAAAAATCAACCTGTTTTTGACCAAATCTTCATCTGGTTTTTCATACACAATAAAACATGCAATTTGAGGCAAAATACTACTCATGTTAAAGGCATTCCTAAAATACTACATCTATGCAATTTGATTTACAGTGTCAGGAATTATATTTCACCAAAAATTAAATTAAAACATAATACAGAAGTTTATTGAGTGATATGGCGGAACAATTGGCTTATTCTTGTAAAAATTGCAAAAACTAGATCTAGTCACGGTAAAATACTACACAATATCAAATAAGTTTGTTTGAATTCCATATTGCAGCATCCACCTGTACAACATGTCTGTATAGAAAATAAGTACGAACATAAATTGTGCGAAGCACTTCGCAGCTGCTCCATCAGCAAACAATTTAAAACTTTTGAAACACAATTTTTCGGGAGACGGCTCCATTCAGACCTTTTATTGTACTACAAGTTCAATTTTACAATGGACTTTTTGAGGGTTTTAACGACGACGGTGAAGAACTCAATGTACTATAAACACTGGCCCGCCCCTAATTTTGAGCCACCGATTTCTAGGAAGAGGGAGAGATAGTGCAGAAAACCAAAAACAATATATATTTCACACCGGGATTCGAACCAGCTCCCACGTTGAATGAATGGTCAGAAGCCGGAAGTTCGAATAGTGTGTCGCGGGGCACCACTGAATACCAAAATCATTATTTCTATATACATAAAAGTTCAAGTTTGTATGTTTGTTCCGCATACTTTCTTAAACGGCTTTATGGATTTGCCCCAAAATTGGCATACATACTCCTCATCACCCAGATTAAAATACAGGCTGGGCGATTTTTTTGAAATACCGTCCCTAAGGAGGTCAAATGTGTTTTTACGGGGCCCTCTATACAATAGGTTCAAGTCGGCTGCTACTGTATTACTCCGCGTGTCACAGAGCAATGCTCGTCAGGTGACTAATCGCAAGCTTCCGCGGTTCACGTATTCGGGAAAGAGCTCGATTATTGAAAGCACAACGCACCGACGGAACATATTGTCAAAAGTATTTTTGTATTTATGTTACCATAGCATTTTCTTTGTCAATATTAGGTTTCGTTAGATTCGCAACAAATGGCGCAGGAGTCTCAAATATGAGTGGAGCTACAGATTCCCAACAATAGGCGTGGTCCTCTCAAATAGCATCCAGGTTAAGTTGAAGTTAAAACAGACGGTCTTCTTCATACATAAAATTTAAATACAAGATTAGTATTGGTATTAGTATAAATAAACGAAATAGCCTATGTCCACCGGAAAGAAGTAAGCTTCCCAAAGGTGAAAGAATTATTCAAATGGGTTTAGTTTTCGAGATTAGTAAAAACATTATCTATATTATCGTGAACTACTTTCTTTCACGTTGGGTGTGATCAAGTTGTATGTAAACAAAGCGGAAAGATGCATGGAAAATTTGAAACTACTTGAAAGCGATGTTATTCGGTAGTACAGCACCAAACAATAAAAAAAAACAAATAAACGAAATATCCTGTGTCTTCTGGAAAGCTTTCCAACAGTGAAAGAATTATCCGGCTTTCAAGAACAATAAAAAAACACAGTCTGTAAAGTGTAAAAAACGTTTTAAAAATAATAAATATTATTACAAAATTCAAAATTGGCCATAATTTCCTTCTCCCCTCTATGTGGAAAACCTTTCATTACAATAACATTCTTGGGAGACGATGAAAAAGGCCAATGCCCACAGCGAAAAAGGGATAAAAATGCTAACAATATCATATCATATAAAAACAGAGCATTGTTCATCATGGTAGGATTTTTTTATAGTGCGATTTACATTGTTACTTGAAACACCCTTTATATCTATCCTGAACAACGCTGGGTATCTCCGCTAGTTTCATATAAAATTTTAAGACTTTTAATGTTTACTGAAGAAACATTTCCAGCTATTATGTTGAATAACTAAATTTTTTTGGTCTGCATAAAGCTTCCAGTAGCATCTTACACTTTCATAGATTCAAAACGCATACATTTTTATAGACAATATTAAAATGTCTTGTGACACACATAGGCGGGCTCCAGAGCTCAATTGCACAGATTAGGTTCGTCATTGTAGAGATAGAAATTAGGTTTGCCATGGGAACTATTGCGTAGGCTATAGGACGATATATAAAAAAATCTCTCTCAAATCTGGAATTTTTTAAATTAACCACAGTAGCACTCATTTCAAAATGGCATAGCCTCATATAACTTATTTTTGGTATTATTCGTGGAAGACGTTCAAATTTGTCCTGCGACGTTTATGTTGTACTTCAAAGCGAATTGACAACGTTGATTTCTGCATGTTTAAGAAATCTGTGTAATATTGGAATTAAAATGAGAATGACAGTGGTTTCGGAATTTAATATCGCAACAATGTACATTCAATGAAGGATTTACTGAGAACTACAACTCCTCGTTTTTACAAACGAAAAAATGAAAGATGTTTGCCTTTCCTGAAGTCAATCAACCTCTGCCAAAATTCCTGCGAATGCAATGCAGCGCATAATACATGCATATGGCTTCGGAATAACAGTAAGAGAAGTTATAGGATTTCTGCAGATATAAACTTCCTGGTTGTAAACATTATAAACAAATTATTGCTTTTTAGTTCTATCATCACTTATCGGTAATTTCTTTTCTATTTTTCAAAATGGCCACCACTTTCGATTTGACACTCTTTAACGTCACCATCGTGCTTAACAATGCCAAATCAACATAGAATGACATGTCACATGATAATAAACAACTCGAAATCGTATCCCATTTTAAAAAAACATAATTAAAACACGAACCATTTTTAATCGAATATTCTTTGAAGATCACCATTCCTTTCGGCGCTGAACAATTAGCTGGAAATGGTACCTTACTCAACAATTTAACCAACAAAAACATCAGATCCTGTTTTCTCAAACGGCCGCCATCTCGAGTCCCAATGGAAAAGATTTCGAGGTCCCCTTCGGAAATTGATTCCTGAGGTCTAAACTTCATTTCAACAAAATCTCTTGCTTGTAATACAAAGTGCAGCATGGTTGTATTATTTGTCTGCACAACCGTGGGCTAAAAATGGAATTACGTTTTACAGGAAAACCTTACAAACTGCTTAAAAATCAAATGAATAAGTTTCTAGGAGAAAACATAGTGTAATAAAAATTTCACATTACGAAAACGAAATGTATGTCAAAGTTTTAATGGGTCTTCCATAAATTCTGAAGCACGTAGCATATCTTTTTTCAAAGCACGTTTAGTTTTCGTTATCTCGAGAAGCTTCAGTATCATGAAAAAACTGTAAAAGTACATGAACGACCTGCAGTGAAATTTAGACATTTGAAAATAAAAATTGTTAAATTTCAGGCTTCTACCTTCAGCAGTTAAGATATGTTCGTTACCTACCATGAATACTTACTTACATCACGTGTTGCATGGACAATCCTAACTGCCACAACAGACAGTATATTTAGAAGTGTTCCCTGGGAGCGCATAAGACATTAAAAGAGAATGATTTTAATTTCAGGAAAAATTTCCTCCTTCCCATTTGAGTCTATTCAGATTTAGCAAAAGTTTAGTTTAGGAAACAAAGGTAGAAAAAACTCTTGCAAAATTAAAGGAAAAAATAATGTGCGTACATTTCAAACAAATTAAATGTTTACGTGATTACTTATTTATACTTCGGAATTTTGTGCTCCTGTGCTGCTGTAGTCTTCCCTGTCTTTTCCATTTGTAAAAATGTATTTCATCTTTGTGCTAGTAACTATATTGGTAAAATAGATTGCATTCTAACGATCTTTGAGAAATTGTTTAAGCTTTGGCGTATGTTTCGGAAACATAACATTAGATTAATACTATAATTTTTGCGTGGCTTATAATTTGGAGAACAATTTCTTTGAATTTCTGCTGGATGTTCAGAATACATTTTTAATTACCTGTTCCTTCCAATGATATTCCTCAGGATTTCTTGCAAACAAAATTTCTATTTCCACTTCAACTAAAGATATTTGGGATAAAAGCAAGAATGGCAGAAAATTGTTAGTCCTTCTGGCTATATTTTTCTTTTTTTACATATAGTACCAATCTGTGTCTTCAGGGAACGATCGTGCCTCTTGGTGGATAAACTCCGGAGGGCACGCCTTGGTCAATATGCAACTTTTCCGTGCCGTAGAAGTCTTCTACATAGCTGACAAACTGGCCTATGCGAAACTACTATTGATGTAACCACATTGATCAACCGTATAATTTCCTGCAACATGCGATTGGCTGCATTTCTATTTTGAATGCTTAAACCTTGTCTGAACATCATATCAGGTGAATCCTACATTGAAGGCATATACTGTATTCAAGAAAGTTGTACAGCGCTGAAAGGACCCGCTTTCCTGTTCTCGCAGGTCACTTTTATTGGACCACCCACACAACGTGCTGTGTTGGAGTGGTACAAATTTACGTATGGCATGGCTACTCACGATTGTAACCGATTTACAGCAGTCGCTAAATGCGCACATCACCACCTTTTCCCTTCAAAACCTCAATGCCCTTAACGTTTTGTGTATGCTAGTGATCAGTGTAGATGAGGGAAATCCCGAAATAACTGGTACCTACATTTACCTCTGGCAACAGACATCCAGAGAGGGCCACATTGGTGAAGACATAAATCGGCGAATACAGGCTAGTTGGAGAACTTTTGGAAAAATCAGCATGGCATTCACGAACATCACGCCATTTTGCCTTAAAGGAAGGTGTTCTGTCAATACCTCGTTTCAGGTCTTACGAACAGATTGGAGACATGGGTCTTAAACAAAAAAGATAAACAAAGACTGTAAACAACTTCGCAAAGCATGGGGAGATATATCCTTGAGGTAACCAGGAACGTTATGAGATGAAATCATAGATCGGGAAATGAGGTACACTCATACTTAGAGTCAGCAGTCACATGTATATGATTCCTTGATTCCAAGCTTGAAAGTATCAAAGATCGCATAATCCGATTATGGAGATTTGAAAACGTTAATAAAAATTCCGTGCGATTCTCCAGCGTTATTGGAAATAATTAAAATTTCGCTAGAGTTTTAAGACGTATTTTGCAAAAATAAACACAAACACCGGATTTACTGATCTAGACGAGGTCCTCATTTCAACCCTTACGATTCGTTTTTCACATATGGTCTTAAAGCGCGTGTATGGTGAAGTAAGGAGCACATTACAACGTAAAACGCTTCTCAGTATAAGCATAATTATGATATTGTACAGAAAAACAAACTGAACATCATAACGAATAATATGTTTTAATATTTATGATAATTGCCTAGCACCAAAGTTCCAATTCTTCATTGAAATTGCGTGCTTTACGTCCTTAGGAAGGTGAAATTGATTGGAACAATACTGGATTTCACTTCACATGCAATAAAAAAATTCCGGAGGACGAAGTTGAACCTGCACTGCATTATGTCGGTTGGTTAATGTATACGATTGCTGTTTATAGGGTTGTTTTGTTTCTTTTCAGCATTGTTCTTTTTCATTAAAAAATAGCAACAGCGTTGCCATTATCTGATCAACGTCCACTGGGTTGTTTGCATGATATTGTTTTAACACGTATCTCAATAGAAATTGCACATAAGATTTTCTTCACAATTTTACAGTTTCAACTGTAAAACCACCATTGTGCTTGCAAAAGTGTGAGTTATGATTTTTACAGAGAGCCATATTTACTGCGTGCTGTTTGCAAACAGTCTCTTTCATAAGTCGGAATCGTGCTAAATATTTGACGAAAAATTCATCGGTGAGAACAATTCCTAGATATTTATCTCTATATTTTTTGCTAATATAATGATATATTTTCTAACAAATACAATAAATATTTGTTCAGATTTCCAACAAAGTACATTTTTCCTAATTTAGTAGTACTCATGTTCTCTTCCATTATTTCTTCCTTTCGCAGACACAACTGCCCTTAATTGAATGGTAAAAGTTTGGCTGTATCGAGCTGGTCGTTGATAGCCTAATAAAACTGCAGTGATTTAAAAATTCTACATTTAAGAATGTATTTTATATTCCGCGTAGAAACCTGGAAAAAGTTGTATTTATGATTAGTATAAACATAGCATCGATTATTAGCTGTGTCTTTCATATCGCTCGATTCAACCATATTCAACGCAATTTTGAGTCGGAACCATAAAAGCTGGGCATTTCCAGGGAAAGTTTTTTTCAGACTCTAGCATTTCCGTATGCTTCACTGGCAACGGATTGGAAAAAGTATCAACTGAAGCCTGTCCTATTATTCGTGCTTACGTCTGTAAAATAATAGAAGTCAGGTTCTTAAGTTCTTAATTCTGATAACAGGCAGCTAGCTCCTTTCGTGCATAGGTTGCATGAGAAAAATTGCGTGATTTGTGGCGTCGTTCTGTTGTGTAAACGGTGAATTTCTCTTATTATTTTAAGTTGACCTCATCATTTAACAATGATTTCGTTCCAAGTCTATAAAAATACTTTAGATAGTTAGGAATCTTTTTTTTTTGAAAACATTTGTTTAAAATGTTAAGATACCAAAGGAAGCGAAATATTTGATAACCTCGATAATTTATATACTTTGCAGTAAAACAAATTTCTTCTCCAGCAAATTTATATAAAATGTAAAAAGCTCTTTAACCTAGTTTCCAAGAGTACAACCAATTTACCATAATTTTCTTGCAAACAAACACATACTAATGATTACAAGCACGGTACAAAAGAACAAGTACAGTAAGAAACATCTACTTTCATTGTTCAACTATATTTTCCTTTTTCAGTGGAGCTTGCACTTCTTCCACTGAGAGTTTCAACATTTGCTTTGCATAAATCTGATATCATTAATTTTTCAAATTCCCGTAGTGTGGCTTTCCAGTGGATTGCCTGCTGTTTTTAGTTTTACGTTGGGGTGTAATAAATGACCTGTTGCTCTCGTTTCGGTAACAAAGGCTAATATCTCGGTTTTTGTGTTTATGAACAAGTTAGCACGAAAATATTAACAAATTACTTTGTATACTGACGGTAACTTTCGATAAACCAGCCCGATTCTATTGTATTACAATAGAGCAAATACATTCTTTAGAAGAAACATGACATAAAATTAAATTAGGGAACCAAATGAATAAACGGAAGTGATGTTGTTTGAAGGGACTTTGAGGGTAGTATTCACCTCACAGTGTTCTAAAGTAATCATCGAGTTTGTGGACTGGTAGCCAATTAGACAGAACAAAACGTTCGAATTACGAAACATAAATGCCTTTTCAATCGACTTCAGCCGAACTGTTACTATCCGTTCAGTGATTCAACTTAGTATTTGATTGCAACGGTAGAAGTGAATGTGAAAAGGAAAAAATAAATTTATTTTAATGAACTATGTACACCTAAATCACTTAAGATTTGCTGCTTACATAGTCATCCATGCAACTAGCAATACAAAATGCAGAGTATGGTAAAGGATTTATGGATGAAAATACTTAAAAAAGGTCTGAAAATAAACACATAAACACAGCAAAAACTGAATATATGAACAACACAGAAAAGGACACAGAAACAATTTTCATAGAAGGAAAGGAAATTAAAAAAGTAAACAAATACCTCTTTTTAGATCAAGTAACCAGTTTTTAGCCGCTACAGTGGCACAGTTGTCTAAGAGATGGCTTTTAATCATTCGTCCGAGAAGGGTCCAGGTTCGATTCATGGTGAGTCATGGATGTTGTGTTTGTCATTTAAAAATTATCCAAGGTAATTGCTCTCTCCTTTCCCTGGGGTCAGTAACTCTAAATTAGGGACAGACAACTGCTTACAACTCATTGAGTGGCTCACCTGGTCCTTCAATTTTCCTTAAAAAATCAGTTTAGAGAAAGACAAGAAACAGAAACAAATAGAACAATTATAAAAGGTAATAGAGGCTTTTGGATACTTAAAGACTATTTAACCGGTGATCTTTCATTCCGTTTAATAAGCAAAATCTTCAATGCTTTTATTGAGGCCTATGCCCTGCAGTGGTGGGTGTCATCAGGGTAAAAAGAATGAACTGCGCTGTTTTCATGACTACGAATAGAAATTTTTAAACAGTTAAATATAAAAGAAATATGTGAGAAAGCCTTATCTTTGAAGACAAGGCTTATTTATGGGTTTCTGATAAGCTTCTACCCTGTTACAAATTGGCTGAAGCCTTGCAATTAGGACCCAACGAAGTGTCAGTGTCCGTTTATTTGCCATAACCTATCCCTTTTAGTCGGCCTTCTTATATAGGAGCATTGCCCACATAAGTTCATATTTTAATTTAATCACACAAAGTGTTAGCGCTGTAGCAGCTGAAAACTTCATTTCCCGAGTATCATCGTTTAAGTCGCTAATACTCGTACGGCTTCTTAAGGCATCTTTTTCGTGCTAGCAAAAAATATTTGAATTGAAGGTCCTGATCCTAATTTAAAACAGTAATTGTATTGTAAGGGCTGTTCTATAAGTAGTGAGACACTTCTGTCGCTTTTGCGTTTCACAATTTTGTCAATGGGCGGCGCTAGTCTGCAGGATATTGAAAGGCAATGCAACTGCATTGCAGCTTGTTTGTTACGCAAGCCGTGTAATTTGCTGGACTTATTTTATTTTTCTCTTGTAGGTGATCGATCGATACGTCCAAAGTTGCTCAATGTGCTGAAATTTATTTCTTTGAAAGCGGAGAAAACGCCATCAATCGAAATTCACAGACGAAAAAAGGCGGTGTTTGGCCTGCTTGTCTTCCATGCAGTATTGTAATGTGGAGGTGCCAGCTCTTTAGGGGTAGACGAGCAAACACAGCATACCAGCCAAAATCAGTAGCACTATTTCGGCCTGTTTCTACACGTGTGGAGCTGCAGTTAAGACCAATCGAAAAATTACGATACGAGAACTGGCGAACAGAGCTGGTGTGAGCATCCGAACTGTCAATACGATTATGCTTTCGCACCTTGAATATCGTAAGGTTTTTGACACGTAGGTACCGAAACATCTGTCCGATGAACAGGTGAGTCATCGAATGGGACTATCGTTACAGCATCCGTTCTGCTACGACGAAGAAGGGGAATATTTGC
Organism: Macrothele yani; assembly: GCA_039090855.1. Classification (NCBI taxonomy): domain Eukaryota; kingdom Metazoa; phylum Arthropoda; class Arachnida; order Araneae; family Macrothelidae; genus Macrothele; species Macrothele yani. Next base: position 103,679 of record JAYWMT010000226.1, on the reverse strand, counting down.
TGTTACGCATTTCTGCAGGGGACGAAACCTGGTATCGTCATTTATAGCCAGAGTCGAAACGTCAGAGTATGAAGTAGCAACATGCATTATCGCCACCGCTTAGAAAACCACGGTCCACCATTTCCGCAGTCAAGGTGATGTTAATCCTGTTCTTTGAGCATCGAGGACCATTGCTGCTTGAGTGGCTACCAAAAGGATCAAACATCAATGCCGAAAGACACGGTCAAACTTCAAATTAGCTTCGACAAGCCATCAAAAACAAGAGACCTGGCAACCTTACTCAGGGTATTTTGCTTCTGCATGATAACGCCCTTTCACATGCGGCAGTAACCACACAAAGGACATTACAGCTCTGTATCTGGGAAGTGGTTCCACATCCGGCCTATAGTCCTGAACAATCTCCCGGCGATTTCCACATCTCTGGAGCTATTAAAAAAATCTCAAAGGCAAACGTTTCACTTCGGATGATCAGATGCCTGAAGTCTTAGATAACTGGTCACAGCTGCAGCGTGCCCCTTATACCGCAAGAAAACAAGAACTTTAGGAACGATGGGAACGCTGTATACATGCTGACTGCCATTGTTTTTAGGTATTTCATGTTTTCATTCTTTCAGGCAAAAATCTTACTGCTTATTGAACAACCACTCCACAGTGTATTGTTTGCTACGAGGCACGCAATAAAATTATATAATTTTTTTGTAATTCAAGGAGGTCTATAATTTGACCAAGGAAAGACAATCAAAATTTTAGGTGCTCTAATTAAGGACAAAGTAACTGAAGTCGAACATATTAAGCGTAAGAGCATCTGAAATTGGTTGTGGGACTCATTTAGAATTCCATTTCATAAAACAAAGAGCATACATTGAAGTAATGTATAAGAAATGTCCATGCAGAGTTATGGAATTTTATAACCGGATTTGGATCTGAAAATACTCAGCCAAAAACGCCAAAGAAACATACACATATAACATATTAACTCAACAGTTTATATGTATTTGGCTTTTATGAAATTAAACTTCCATAGCGTTTTATGTTAAACGACATTTAGTGGATTATTTATTCTACGGCTGGGTAATAGTTACATAAAGGGAAAGGTAAGGAAATATTTGGACTAGTTGAAAATAAACCCTTTTCTTCTAATGGGTACAAAATTCATTCCACTTTAATACGCAAAAAAGATGTATTCATTTTCTATAAATCCATGATCTTCCTACACTTTCTTATTGCGGCAATTTTAAACAAATCGGAAAGTTTAATCATTTTTATAAATATATGTTTATGAAAGTTCTAGAATTTCTTAAAGCGACGAGGGTTTTTCGCCAAATATTATTCAAAACATTTAGTTTCATATAAATAGTTAACAAAGGTTAACATAATTGACTAAAAATGAGTTAATAATGTGTGATGGATCAGTTGTCCCATGATAATATATTGTTAAGTAAATTCAAAATTCGTGACATATTTAGTAGTCGTACACATGACATGATTTCCAAAATCATATGCGTGAGATTATTTACGTACAATTACGGATGTGTTCCAAATTAAAAAAAAACAATAAGACATTTTTAAACAACATAATGAAAGTGAGAGAAAAATGTCAAATGCATTGTGTGTTTTGTGTTATGTTCTGAGAATCCAGAATGTACTATTGGTTGGTTTTAGAAGTCAAGAATACACTTTGTGTTAGGCTTTGGAAATCCAGAATAGCCCAAACAAAAAGTGGGTATAAGACGTTCTTCTTTGTTTTCTCTTACGAGTAATTTCCAGTAAACGACCATTGTTTATGAATGGAATACGGGATTACACCATAGAGTACAAATTTTGAAGATGACGATCCATTTTTCTTGGTGTAAATATGACATGGGTCGTAAGTCAGATAATGTCCGAAAACTTGAAAATTTCGTCGTTATGGAGAGGGAATCAAAACTGCGTTTCCTAGATAGCGCCCGGAAATGCTAACGGCTACACCATCCAAAACGACCAAGTCTAAAATTTCAGATTAATTTTTTGAATATATAATTTAAAATTTTCAAGTTTTCGGATATTATTTGACTTCCCATACATGTCATATTTTCATATTTACAAAAAAAATAAAATAAAGAGAAACGGATTGTCGTCTTCAATCTTTGATCATTATTTACCTTCCTTTAAATGGTACTATTTTTCAATATAATGAAATTTATTAATTTAAGTACCTCTACCATGCAATTGAACTTCAATAATTTCTAATCTGACTTAAAGTCAGTGTTCCCGGTGGCCATGCTAAATGACGCTGTGTATTAAACTTCATCCTTGGTACAGTAATACGACCGTCAAAAACATTTTGATGTATCTATTTTAAACTAGCACTTTCCCTTACTTCTCTTTGTTTATCGAGAGAACCAAAAGAATGATCTTTAGGTTGGTTTATATATTCTAACCCGATCTATTCATAGTAAATCGAAGTGTCAAAAGTGAACCCGACAAATTACTCGGACCGGGTTCAATACCTCATATTCACTTTTCGTTTACTTTAAAATGTTAATTTCCGTACAGGTAATGCATATTGCTGATGTTAGGACAAAATGTATTGTACATTAACCAGCTCCAATGGCAAAGGAGGATTATAATTTATTCGTGTCACTAGAAGTCCCTCCTTTCCCAACAGCGTACAGTACTAAATAATCTTAAATGAATTTCAGAAAAAAGCAATATTTTAGGCAATACACGCCGATGATGTTTCGACAGGTTATGTACCGGAACTGAGTTACACCACGAATATTTTTCCTTCCTGGTTTCCGAAGATTTTTTGTTTCTGCAGATTAAACATTAAGTAACATGTTACTGGGGATTCCTAATAATTTCATACTGGAGTATGTAATTATTAGGAAACCCCAGTAACAGCCAGACACGTGTTATTTTCAATTACATACGGAACTACGCCTTTAAGAGGACTTCGCGAACATCCCCACTCACTGCAGATAAATGCGTACGAGGCGTAGATAGGAAATTTTCAGAAAGAAATGCTCTAACGCTATATCAAATAGGAATAAAAATCGGGCGCGAAGAACGAAATCACATGCTTCTCAAAAATGCAAACCTTCTCAGCTATGAAAGTACATCTTTATTGACGCTATATGATATGTGCTGCACAAAACAGAGAATAAGCAGTCAACTGTCGTCCTGTTAGCTGAAACGATGTGTCGAATTTCGAGATGAATAGCGCCTAGACGACGCTAAACGATGTGTGAAATGACCCACTCTCCAGCAGGTAATCTAGCAGTACGATAGCGAAATCCAGAGATGGATTTCGTCACACAGCTCATGGTTAATCGCAATGATTAAATATGAGGAAAATAGAATAGGAAAAGTCAATTTCTTCAACTAATTGCCTCATCTATATCCCGATAAAATCTTCTGCACAAGGAACCTCAGCACCAAATCTAAATGCGTAAGGAGTGAAAAAGGTCACTTGGATAGAAGATTACCGTTTGCACTACATACATGCAATCAGCCCACCCGAATATGGCGTCAACATCTTGAATTGATGGATCCACTCTAACTAGCTTTAATTTTTGCAAGCGCAAGGAGTCGGTGTAATAAACTGGGGTATGTTTTCATGGCGGGCACTTTGTTCCTTAACTCCTATGGAAGAGAGTTTGGATACCATGAGGTACATTAACACCTTTACGGATCAGGCTCACGCGTACATGCGCATGGTGGTCGTTCCTTGACTGATGCGGCTACTTACAGCATGATAACGCGTTGTTCAGTGCAGTTTGAATTTTCACACAGTGGTTCTTGTGATCAAGGATGCCATTTCTTGAAGATATATGCCTCCAGCGAACATTCGATTGCTGTTATGAAAAGAATAAGAGAAAACTTTCGACATTATATTTATCAACAAATATATAGTCGTAATATTATCCAACAGAAATCCAATTTTCCTATATTAAAAATAACCCAAATCTGTTGGATATATATTGAATCTACTCGTGGTCAGCGGTTTAAAACTGGGTTTCTCATCTTTCTTTTATTACGGTTTAACAGTTAATACTTTTGCATGGGATGCATTGTTCTTCAACTAGTTGTACTCTGTTGTAATACGCAGTGTGGCTGTAATCCGACGTATGAACCAATTGAAAATATACTTCAGAAAATACCAGTTTCCTGCTTTGGTTTTGTTTACTGCCTGGTAATAGGCGACTGAATATCTTACCTCATTTTAGAGTTTGGACCAAATATACGCGGAATTTTTTATACATAAGTTCTTTTTCTAATATTAAACTTAAATTATATTTCTTTTTGATCAGTTATTGAAACAAATAACAAATACGGAGATTTGACGTTGACTAAGAACATCAAACAGAAGTCATCGGCCTTTCCAAGTTTTATAAGTGAGTCACGGAAAAATTCTCATTCGCCGCCACCGGGAATCGAACCCAGGTCTCCTAGTTACGCGATGCTCAATTACCTCTTACTTCTATGATTGTGATTCAATGAAGAACGATTTTTTTCTTTGCCTTATTTAATTATAAGATCTTATTTATCCACTATAACGAAGTCATTTGCAGGGATTTAATTACTCGCTGTGTCTCATTTGCATGTGGCCGGGGAAAAGAGATACGGGGTACATCTGATATCCTCACCGGATTCTCATTCTCTCTGTACTTGTTTTCATGCGGTATCTTTATCTTAGGAGACAAGGATGTAAACATTTCATTACTCCCTGTATCTCCTTCGCCTCCGGACGGGGAAGACAGATACATGGGACATCTAAGATCCTCACCGGAATTCACTCTGTACTTGATTTCATGCGGTATCTTTATCTTAGGAAACAAGGATACCAAAATTCCATTACTCCCTGTGTCTCCTTCGCCTCCGGCCGGGGAAGACAGATACGGGGGACATCTGAGATCATCTCCGGAATTCACTCTGTACTTGATTTCATGCGGTATCTTTATATTAGGAAACAAGGAGACAAAAATTGCATTACTCCTTGTATCTCCTTCGTCTCCGACCGGGGAAGAGAGATACGGGGGACATCTGAGATCCTCACCGGAATTTGCTCTACTTTATTTCATGCGGTATCTTTATCTTAGGAAACAAGGGCACAAAATTTTTGTTTTGTAACTTGACCTAGCATTTGGAAATATGAGATATTATCCTGATAACGGAATATTTTGTCAATTTTGGGCGAAAGAAGCTTAAAGACTCTGTCTTTAGAATTTTAGAAGCTTACTTTGTGAACAAAAACAAATTACTCTGATTCTCTGTTAGGACACGACTATCCGTTTATTACCAGGGAATATGAGTATCAATATGTTACTCTATAGTGTCAATCTCAAAACATTCCATGGTGTTAGGTTAAATTTCTTCTTTCAGGTCGGAGTTCATTTCTACTAAACTGCCATAATATTTCTGCACATGAATTAAGCTCACTTTCTTTAAAGAAACTCAAACCAATAACAATGCAATATTATTCAGCCAAGGTAATATCACTGGCTTTTGTGCACACTTAAGATATTTTAAATTCATTCTAAGAAACAAAACCTTGCATTCTAACAAGGTAACATGTGAGAACCTTTGAGAACCTTTGAGAACCTTTATCCTTCTAACAGCATAAAAATGTGACTTCATTACGACCCAAATTTAAATTCTCAACAAACGTTTCTATTACCACATATCAACATAGAATATAAGGTTTCGTTACTTATCATTCATAGCTTCTGATTATTACTGGTTAATAGTTCTTGTGTTTAACTTACGGCACTGGCTTTCTTCCTTTTCTGGAACCAGTGACCCTTAATTAGTAACGGGCAACAGTTTATAGCCCGTAGAGTTGCTCACGGTGCTTCTAAACATACGTCCAAAATAAAAAAGGCTAATAAAAAAAGTAATTTCAAAAGTTTACTTAATTTTATAAAGTGTGTGGCGAAGTGCAACGAAGTATTCACTTGACATTTTTGCGATGGTGGACTGATTTGAAGGCTGTACAAGAATCTATAAAACTTTATTTTCTGAGTAAGTAGCCATCGATAAGTATTCCTTTACATCTTCGACTTGTAGGAAACCACGAATTACTTGTCACTTGAAATGCTTCAGATACTTGTTTAATCGTGGGCCGTGGAAGTGGTGAAGCGTACGCTTGCTCATCTTCAGCTGAAGTGACATCCGAAATTTGTTTCAGTTTCCGTTTGAATTAGTGTCTAAACTTTAGCTCCTCTTCTCTGAGCTCCAGTAAACATTCCACGTTTGCATCAGCACTAACGCACTGATCCACATTTACGTCTTCTGGTAAATACACCTTTTCTATAAGCGTCTTCATAAATTCATCACTCTGGTTTTCATCATTTTTATTCTTGGTACCTACATTCTCATTTGACAGATTCTCTCTAGAATCAGACGGAAACGAAGCCTCACTTTCTTCCACTGCCAATCACGAACAGTGAAAACACTTGGCAAATAATTCCTAGGTTACGGCTTTTCACGCTGCATTTTCCAAACGAATCTCTGTAAAAATGTTTATCGCATACGGTCCATTTCAAATATGATGCGTTTATTTAGCATTTTTGGTAGTGCTGGGACATTTGAGTGAGCCTGTGGTACGGATGTTACGTTAGAGTGAAGAAATTATCTTTGAATAGCTTTTAAGTTCCTGGTTTCAGGGTGTACTATGCAGTTGTAAATAACCAAGTGAATTATCCATTGTTTTCCATTTTGTGGTCAAAATCCCGCTCCCACACTTCGAAAATGTTGGATGTCACCCACGTTTTCTTATCTGGCATTTTATCCTGCGTGGTCGATATTTCACAACTTTCAAACAAAGATGTTTCTGAGGATTGCCTATTATCCAAATCACCTTTTCATTCCTTGACATATCTGCCGATAAAATGGCAGCTATTCATTGTCGGCAATACATTCCGCATTTGCGTTTTAATATTTAAAAGAAAGGATTTTATCACGCAGCATCTTATAAAAATATGGTCTCGTCCGGGATGATGACGTAATTTGTATGTTGTTCAGGCAAAAGTTCTTTAACCTTTGCTTCCTTCCACCTACTCACAGTTTCAATGTTAGGAGATGCATTTGTGCGAAAAAGGTCTTTGTAGAAAAGCCCGAATCGTAATTTAATTTTTTTGCCAACGACTCGAAGCTTTGAAATTTTCATTGGCATTGAGTTTCGCTACTACCTTTAGGCGTTTTTATTCAGCATTTTCCACCTATCTGGTGTTAGAAAAGCTCACATCCTTTATCCTCTCTCAGTATTTTCTCTAAAAATGCGTATTTTCCACCTATTGAAAGAAGATGATTGTGGATCTGCTCTTTATTGTAATCGTCGGCCGATCTTTGTTAATCGTGAAGACAGAATATCGAATAATTTATCAATCTATGTTTTCTTAAGATGATTTTTGTCAACTTCTTTCAAAATCTGAACTATCTTATCAATTAGTAAAACATTACGTTTTGACGTGGCAGGCAAAACGTAGAACGGCACGTATACAAAATCCATATCAGTACATAAAATTTCGCGCTACGCAGAATGCACAAGCGGAAGACGCCGTTAGTAAGAATAGTCAGTCGGGTGAACAATGATATTCTCCAGAGCCCATAACGCCCGTTTTCCTATCCCACTCTGTTTGAAGCAGCCCACGATGTTTTTGTCATTGTAGAACAATGCACGGAGGAACATTTAACCCATCCACGCTGTATACAAGTCTAGTAAGAATGGCCTAATCTTCTAAAAATAGCCTTCATCCCTATCTCGAGTGGAATTTCCACGGGTTTGTTGTTACAGGAACACCTTTAGGTGGATAGTTCTAAATAGAAACTTAGACTTGAAGAGTTCGTCACACGGAGGGGAAATATGCGCTATGGAGATGAGTATGGGATCTCAGTAATAAGATTTTATATTGAACAGGTTGCCAAAAAGATAGTTGTTCTACAGAGTGTCTTCTATATAATACAAAACTTCTCTGGCAAAAGGAATTAAAAATTGTCATTGTCAGCACTATAATACTCGTAATATTCCTTCAGAATACTAAATATATTTTTCTTCATAACCTGTGAATTTTGATATTTCTTCCTACTGTGATGAAGGTCATGATTTTGAAATTAAAGTTCAGGCTAAGTTATCTTTCAGATTCTATTTAGAATAAAAGTAAAAAGAAATATTTATGTGTGATTCATTGATACTTTTCTGCAGAGGAAGTTAAATAACTTGAAAAAAAAAACTTTTACATACCAAACGAAGCCCCAACACTAGGTAACTGAGGCTGATTCCTAGGTTGGGCAGTAACTTTAGAATGCCTAAGTATGATACGATTAAATTAGTGTTGAAAAGAAAATAGTTCGATCACATATTTACATCTCTCGTTCATCCACAAACTTTTATAAGGCTGTCGAAAATCGTTTTGATAGGAAAGTGAATAATAGTGCAAACTCTATGGACAGAGTTAATAAACAGCAACAAGATGCAGACAAAAATAAGAATCTTCAAAAGGAGAACTGCTTTTCGGAATACTGTTACACGAATTGCAGTCTGACACAATTCGTGTAACAGTATTCCGACTTTAATAAATTTAGTCTAATCCGACTTTAATAAATTTAGTGAATACGAAGACAAACATCTGAGAAAAATGTCACATACTTTAATAATAAAATTATTTTCTCACAAATATTACTGTAAACTAGAATATCTTTCTATATGTTCAATTTAACAGCATTAAGCTCATGACAAAATTATTTTAATATTGTTTTGTTGGTAAATGATAATACCTTTTTCTGTTAAATATTAGTATGGAATAAGTACCAGAAAAACAATAGCACTTAAAATCAAAGAATCGAAAATGCTATGAAAAACCTGCTTGGACTGAAGAATGAGTGAGATTTTAGCCTTTACCGTTTTTTGTGATATAGAGATCAATGATAAAGTTCAGTAGGAACATATTTTTTTAAGGAATATATTCCAAGAGAAAAAAATAAAAATTTATTGGGGCACTCTGTTGAAATTCTCTGTTATAACTCCTTAACATTGCGAACGTGACGCTACCCGGTGTGTTGTTTTAATCAAATACATGAAAAAGATAATTCTTCATGGTGAGATTATGACCTTCCCACAATTCAAAACATTGCGCAGTTCGAATGCTCTGAAGTACACCGCTTATAATGTATAATTTGGATTTCAAAAGAAGCAAAAATTTCCCTGTGATGAAAAATGAAAAAACTCCAGAATCGAAAATATTTTAATCGTGAAAAGACCTGAATGCTTAATACTGAATTTAAATATAATATGTGTTTATCACATATAGTCTCCGCTTGAGTGTGTGCATGAAATCCCGTCCCTTTTATTGTCATAAAGAGAATTTGATTGTTATCTATCGAAACATAAGTAGCACAGATATACAAGCTACGAAAAGTTCTTCACAAATTCTGTTGCCAATGCAGATAGTCTGTACACATGACAACGAAGTTGTCCATGTCGAAACGTGCTAACAAAATATTTCTAGTTTTTAATTCATATTAATATTTTTATTAGATGTCATTTTTTCAACACATGACCGACTATTTATAGAAAGAAAATGAGCTGTGTGTTGCCAAATATCTGTAGTAATTATGTACATTTTTTCTATGCATTCCACGAGAACAGCGCACCAAGTGCTATATTTAAATTTGAAAAAGTAGCAAAAAACATAGAAAGTTTGCCAAAAGAAAAAAAGCAATCAGACGTTCTGCATTAGTGTTGAATTTTTAAATGTTTTTATTGTATCACAAAATAACCTAACGGGACTAAATTTTACGGGCTTACCATTTAACACTATGATAAACTGCCACGCAGTCTACAATTACTTAGTATACATGCATTTACTTAGTTACCACAGAAATTGATATACACTTCAGCTATAAATTTAACTGAAATGCTATATAAACTCATACAGTGATATTGGCGTCTCGTCGACTACAACTACATCAAGCAAGCCAGGGAGATAGTCCTATCCAGTCAGAACTAACCGAGGCTGAATATTGCAAATAATAGATCTTCATTGTTGCTTCTCCTTTAGATATTCCTGGGGGGAGATTTTCGGTCTTCGCACATATTGCTTCTATTTCCAGACAGGAGATTGAGTGGGGCCGACCAGGAATGTGGGAATATTTACTAACTCATTCGCGTGACCCACACATGGATTGATATTTTTTTACTTCAGGATTCCATTATTCCTACGGCAAACCATGTTTCTAAATCTACAATATAATAAATTTTGGATTCCTAATAAGTAAGTGCATTTTATTTTCGTGGGTTCAACGACCATCGTGAGCATCTTGACGTGCCATAAGAAGTCGCCCGTCCCAAATTTAGGACCACTGGTTACAGGGAGTGGAGATAGCCAGTGCTGCCAGACAAACAGATAATCCATGCCTCATCGGAATTCGAACCCGGACTCTCTGGTAGGAACGGTCAGAAAGCAGCGCTTAGACTACTACGCTATCTTCCGGAGATAAGTATGTTCCTCCTAAGGTAAAAATAAGGAACACTCGTACATGGACGAACATTAATATTTTGCTTCAGTTGTTTCACTCTAATTCGAGATACCGATAAATGGATATTTAATTCCTGTAGAAGTGAGCGCATTCCTTCTAATTGCGCAAAATCAGCTTTAATTTCAGTCAAAACATAGCTAAATATTCGATTTTAGGTAAAAATTGGAAATATATTATCTACACTTTGTTTTTTGATTTCATGTCTATTCCCATTTTCTCTTAAAATATTTCTATAGTTACAAATAAATATCTACTTATGGATCTAAATAACATTACGTACCTTATAATATACATATGATTTGAAGCATATTGTTGGTGTGTCAATTCACTTTTTTGTGGACACACTGACGAATCCCAACGATGTCGCAATTCTTCCTCCAACTATAACTCCCTTGTTAGGTGAAACATCTGGTTTATTTTCCCATTCATGTACATTATTGCACACTTATTATTGTACTTTGTTTCCAACACTCTAAATGATAATATCACTATGTACATGCGGATAATATTTCTTATTCCATCGAGGTTCACATGCACTTGTTGCACAACCAGTAAAATTTGAAGTTATAAAACATTTCGCCATTAAAATCCAATAAAAGTAACAAAATCACGCCATGCTCCATATCCCCACTATTTCGCCTTCAAACTCCCACCAAACTCTCGTTGAAGCTTTTCGTATGACCCGGAAACACAATGTTTTGGTTTCATATAAGATATTTACTAAAACATTTCTTTTCAATAATTTTGTTTACTTAATCATCATCATCACCATCATCATTGTCAACCATTATCAATCCACTGCTGGACGAAGGTCTCCCCAAGTTTCCTCCACAACTGTCTGTCTTGTGCCACAATGTAATAAATTGTAGTGAATTTACGGTGTTTCACCCGGATTAAGACGGTTTACCGATCGTAAACACGCCACCTGGCGATCAACCGTAAATTTTCGGTAGATAAACTACATGTTCACGGTGTTTAAACTATTTTAACGGTTACGGTATTTTAACCTTAACAATCTGGCAACATTCCTCTGAAATTGGTTGTACACTTGTTTTTTCACGTTCAATCAGTCGACTGACACCACCATTTTGGACAGCACCTCTAATCTACAGGCAACACGTGAAAGTTATCCGAAGAAGCACGTGCCCCACAGCGTTTATTTTGGGTAAGTATCGTTTTGCTTTGTGTAAGTTACAGTGCATTATGATGAGAATATTAGTATTAAGTGTTTTTGTTAACATCTGGCAGACATGAAAATTTAAATAATTGATTTTTATTTAATGTATTTCGTTCAAATTATTTGTTAAGCATTGGTGATTACTGATTACCTACAAATAAGTAAAACAATGTAAGAATAAGCTTTTTTGAGGCCCCTAATTCTGGGCACAAGTGCTCGTAAAATACCTTTGTCATATAAGAAAGATATGTTCGTCATATACATATGTAAGATACCTGTCCTTCATATATTAAGGCCGTGTAAAATGCATCTTATGTGTTTGCAGACATGAAGAGATGCATTGAATTATCATTTTTAATATTTATTTCTAAAGAAACATTGAATCAAGTATATACAACAAAAATTAGAAATGAATGCACTGGAACAAAAGTTCGCACATAGTTCAGGAGTTTATCTTTAAAATGTTTGTTTAAAGATGTTTAAGCATTTTTTCTACAAACTAACACATTGAAGAACTTGCTTGTGAGCAGTGTATGTGTGTCCAATCTGCGGTAAGATGGGAATTTATCAGAAATATTCAATTTCTTAACAATTAGATTAAATATATCAATTAACAATTAGATTAAATATATCAATAAACAGGTCTGTGTTTAGTAATTCTTTCTTTACTGCCAGTGTTTGCTGTAAAATTACCCAAAAATGAGAGAAATATCGCCCAATGCATAACTAGAGACACTTGTGTGAACAGTGTGCATGCTCCATCTCTGGTAAGATAGGAATTTGTCAGAACCATTAAATGTCTTAAAAATGAGGTGAAATGTATCAGTACACAGGTCTTAGTTCAGTAATAATTGCTGAACTGCTAGTGTTTTCAGTAAAATTACAAAAAAATGGGAGAAAAATCGCCCAACGCACAACTCGAGGCGCGTCGCGTAAACTTAATAGCAGTACCAATATCTGTTTGTTTTATTTATAAAATGAGTACTCCAAAAGGTGTATTTCAATGCAAACACAGTTGCACGTAGAAAGTTTTACAAACAGGTCACTGATGCTAGGCAGTAATTACATTAGAACTGTTTGGTGAGCTAAGAAAAACCCCTCAAAAAATCTCTTCAGGTGTACTGTGTAAGAAATAAAGATTGCTAGTATACCCCAAAACTCAAGTGTCCACATATCTTACAAACATTTTGTACTAAAGAAAATTCAAACGTTGGATCAAGTGTAGACAACATAAATTAAAAATGAATGCACAAAAGCAAATGTTTGCCACCCCGGTTGCGCAGTGATCTAAGCGATGACCTCTGATCATTCGTCAGAAAGGGGTTCGGGTTCGAATCCCGGAGAGGCATGGATGTTGTGTTTGGCTTACGGCACGGGATCTTTCCCTTCCCTGGAACCAGTGACCCTAAATTAGGAAAGGGCGACCGCTTATAGCCCATTGAGTTGCTCACGGTGGTCGTTAAACCTCCAATAAAAAAACAAAATCAGGTGTTCGTCTTTAAAATGTCTTTTCTTGCTTTGAGGTTTGTGAAGAAGTGCACAGCATCGTCAAACTAACTGCTGAGCAATATTAAGCTCTAATGACATGATAGCAAGACTGTTAAGTCTTCGTTGAAGCATTGTCAATCACAAGTTATTTTTTACCAAGTGTAGTTTTAATATGGTGAATATACATTTGGGAAAATATCAAATTATCATATATATATATATATATATATATATATATATATATGTGTGTGTGTGTGTGTGGGATGTAAGGTCAGGTGATGCGTAACATCACAGCCTCTCCTTGACAAATGTCAACCCCGCCTTCTCGTGGTGCATCCTGTTCCCACTAAAGGGGCTCTGACGACCGCCAATAGCGGTATAACTATACCATCGGGATTAGAGGAAATTCTATCCCACACTCACCAACCCGCTTGGCCAGCGTGGTGAGTTATGGCCAAACCCCTCCAAAATGATTCCACAACTGAAATCTTGGCCCTCAGTCTCCGGCAGCTGGAATGTACCAGGCCAAGGCAGCGGCCAGTGCGACATGAAAGCAGAGGGTGCTAAGAATCCCCGGAGGACCGGACTAGGCTGCCGTCTGATGCTGACCTTGGCTACGTACAATGGACGCTCCCTATCTTCTGATTCAAGGCTTCTTGAATTGGAAGAGGAACTACAAAGGATCAAGTGGGACATCGTGGGGCTAAGTGAGGTAAGGAGAAAAGGAGATCTCATCGAACTGAAAAGTGGACATCTCTTCTACTATCGTGGGACAGATACTGGCAGAACTAGTGGTGTTGGATTTATAATAAACAAGAAACTGAAGGATAAAGTTGTAGAAGTTGAAAGTTCCTCTGACAGAGCTGCACGACTTGTTATCCAACTCTCGAAAAGATACCAGGCTCAGATTATTCAAACTTATGCACCCACCACAAGTCATCCTGAAGAAGAAATTGAAGAATTTTATGAGGGAATTTGTCATCTAAATAATAAAGGTAAGCAGCACTTGAAAATAATTATGGGAGATTTCAATGCAAAAAATAGGGCAACGGCAACAGAATGAAACTTCAGTAGGTAAATTCGGTCATGGCAACAGAAACCAGCGTGGAAATACTCTCGTTCAGTTTGCAGAGGCAGAAGGGTTTTTCATCTTGAACTCCTTCTTCAAGAAAAAGCCACACAGGAAATGGACATGGAGACATCCAAATGGGACGACAAGTGAAATTGATTTTATTATGTGTAACAAAAAATTCGTCATAGAAGACTGCAGTGTGCTAAACAAGTTCAACACAGGTAGTGACCATAGATTGGTGAGATATCAGATGCACCTCAACACTAAACTTGAACGTGGCAAGCTCATAAGACAAACAAAATCTATTGACATAACCAACCTTAAAAAACACCATAATACCTTCAAGTTGGAACTGAAGAACAGGTTCTCTGCTTTAGAAGGCCTAACATTGGAAGAAGTGGACATCTCTGAAGTTAACAGAAAAGTAACCAAAGCTCTTATGGAAACAGCAACAAAATTAGCTGGGTCTAAGAACAAGTTGCATGTAAACAAATTATCAGGAAAATCGAAAATGTTGATGCAAAAAAGAAGAGAGATGAGGACAACTAAAGAAGATGTGACTTCCAAAGTGGAATATATAGAGCTATGCAAGACAGTAAGAAAAAGTAACACTGAAGACGTGAGAAAATTCAACTGTGAACTAGTGAGGATAGCAATTGAAAACAACCAAAGCCTAAAGATAGCAAAGGGACATCTCAGTAAGGGAAGAAAACAGATTATGGCACTGAGAAAAGAAGATGGTTCTGTAACAAGAAATAGAGGCGAAATTTTGACAAGAGTGAAAGATTTCTACTCCAAATTATATGAAAGGGATGATACATGCACTCCAGACATCATGAAAGATACCAGTACCAGAGTTCCTCCAGTCCTTCCAGCAGAAGTTGCACATGCAATCAAGAACATGAAGCGGGGAAAAGCTCCAGGAAAAAATGGAATTACTGTAGACATCATACAAGAAGCAAGTGGAGAAATCGAAACAGTACTCGCCCAAATTTTCACTCGATGTCTTAATGAAGGAAAGATTCCTGAGGATTGGAACACGGCTACAGTGATCCTGCTACATAAGAAAGGTGACATTGAGGATCTCGGAAACTACAGACCTATCAGCCTCCTATCAGTAGTTTTCAAAATCTTCACTAAAGTTCTTTCACACCGCTTGAAGGTAACACTGGACTTGGCTCAACCGAGAGAACAAGCTGGATTCAGGAGTGGCTACAGCACAATAGATCATATCCACGTACTGAGAGAACTAATTGAAAGAGCGAGGGAATATGAACTTCCATTGTGCATGGCTTTTATCGATTATGAAAAAGCCTTTGATTCGGTGAAACCATCAGCAGTTACAATGGCTCTAAAAACCTGCGGTATTGAAGATGCATTCATTAATATTATTAATAGCATCTATGAAAATGCAAGTGCAAAGATTCGGCTGTTTGAAAATACAACACACGTAAAAATTGGAAAGGGAGCGAGACAAGGTGACACCATATCTCCGAAGCTCTTTAATGCCACATTGGAGGGTGTTTTTCAGTCGCTGAGCTGGGAAAACAAGGGGATAAAGATTAATGGAGATTATCTAACCCACCTTCGTTTTGCTGATGACGTAGTCATTTTTGCAACTACCCCATCAGAGCTGCAGAGTATGATCCAGCAACTTGCTGACAAGAGTAATGAAGTGGGATTAAAAATGAACTTTCAGAAGACAAAAGTGATTTTCAATGCTTTTACAAGAAATGAAGATTTATCGATTGATGGAGAAAAGCTGGAGATAACAGACACGTACGTTTATCTTGGACAGCAGATATCAAGTGAGGGTCACATTGATGAAGAAATTAATCGGCGTACAAAACTTGCCTGGAGAGCTTTTGGAAGAAACAGCATAATTTTCAAGAGCAATATGCCATTATGTCTTAAAAGAAAAGTGTTTGATCAATGCATCCTTCCAGTGCTTACGTATGGTGCAGAGACGTGGACCTTAACTAAAAGAGACATACAAAGGCTGCAGACAACTCAAAGCAGCATGGAGAGGTGCATACTTGGTGTTGTAACCAGGAGAGATAAGAAGAGGAACTCGTGGATCCGAAAAATGACAAGAGTGGAAGACATCATGACCAGAGTTAAATCCCTGAAATGGCAATGGGCTGGACATACTGCCAGAAGGACAGATCATCGATGGACAGCCGAAATTTTAGATTGGATTCCAAGGGACAGGAAAAGACACAGAAGAAGACCACATGGAAGATGGGTGGATGAAATTCGTAAGTATGCAGGGGTGACATGGAGTAGACTGGCACAAGACAGACCGTTGTGGAGGAAACTTGGGGAGACCTTCGTCTAGCAGTGGATTGATAATGGTTGACAATGATGATGATGATGATGATGATATGTGCGTGTGTGTGTGTGTGTGTGTGCGTGTGTGTGTGTGTGTGTGTTGCAATGTCTTGCCAAGAAAATTTTTTTTTGTGCAGTGGCTACATACACACTTGATAAAATCATGGAACTGTGATATTTTACTATGTAAAGATTCATCCAAATCCTCACTGGAAAAATCTAAACAGTTATTTAGAGAAATTTAGTTGGCAGTTAACTAAGAACTGAAATGGAAATTGAAATTTTTTTATAAGCTAACAGACATTGTTAAATTTGCTGTCCAACTGATCAATAATCACATTAAATGTTTCTACTTCACATTTTTTCTGTCCTTGAAGAATAGTTTCATTACGGTTATGGCCATGTGCATATTTCTTTATTGTGATTTGACAAAACTTCCAGGAGATTTTTCACTTAATGTTTTATCTATTTTTTCATATTTTTCAAAATTATTTATTTCATTGGCAATGAAATGGGATAATGACAGAAGGTTACGTCCAGTTAACAAATCTAGTGATGGCTTTTGTAATTTAGTACTAACTTTATCACATCTTTCTAAAATATGCCAAAGAGCACATGAAAATAGATTCAAATTTATGAGAGAAACTTGAAGAAAAAACATCCAATCTCTGTAGGTAGAAAAAAGATTTAGGATTCCTAGACAATGGAAGTCCAAAATTTAATATGAATAATGCAAATTATTTCTTCAATTTGCGCTTTTCGGAACTTTTTTACCCACACGAAGTTTTCAGCCCTCAGTAAAACAGGTGTGGGCTATACTTGTTTTGTTGGGGACCAAAACGTTCCAAATACTCCAACCTCCTTTAGCCAACCCCCAACCCTGCTCTGACAACTGGTTTTGGAGAACGAGGCACAAGTCGTGGAATGATCAATTTCACCTGCAGAACACAAGGGCGCAAGAAAATGTTTTAGCTAGCACTGTTACAATCGTAGGTGATTTAACAAGAACTCTTACACCATACTCCTGCCTCCTAAATCTTTCCTGTCCCAGCTGCTAATCATTTATCAACGTAATCCATTAAGAATTTCATTTTCTGATTTTTGTGTTAAAAATTGTGCTCTCATCCTAATTTCTTTACATAGTCTGTGACGGGTTTAAAATTTATTACATGCCAGGAAGGTAGATAATATTTTTTAATCGCCGGGATGCGGCCCAACTTCGAACACTTTATTTCTATAGGTGGTCAAATTTTTTTCTGTAAAAACACATAACAGTTGTTACTCAGAGTTAAAGTTGATGCCATTGGTTTCCAGCCAATAGCTATCTCAAATAGCCTGGCAAATCCCTCTTTTTTTCTAGGCAGAGTTGCCATTATGTTCCAAGCTTAAATCTAAGAAATTTCTTAGTCAAACTCTGCATTAGCACCAATGCTAAACATCACTATTACCCCCCTCCCCCCCCCCCCCGTTAGCTTAAAATACACTGCTCAACAAAACTATTAGGAGATATCGTGGTTTAGATATGAACTACTGACATCAACTGTTTGTATGCTAAGATAAATTGAAGGAAAGTTATTACAATAAAACTTTTGCACACTTCCAAATACCTCAGTATGCAAAATTGATTGTGGGACGTTAAGAAGAGTATGATTCTGTCAACGAATTAAAAGTGAATTGTATCGTATGATCGTTTAGTCCAGGATAAAAATGACTCGTGCTTTGAATGTGATGTCCGAAAGTTATTTGCCCGAATCTGTAGCCTTAGGGCTATCAGTCACTTAGAAGCTGCTCAAACCCAATCGCAAGTAGCGGACGCCATTGGAGTGTCTCGAAGCATGATTTCCAGATTTTGGAATTAGTTTTCAGATACCTAAAATGTTAGGCAAAGACCAGGGCAAGGTCACAGGAAAGCAACGTCAAGAAATGAGGATCGTTTTTTTATCACTGACTGCCAGGAGAAACCGGCGTATAAGCGCTTCTTCTGCAATGCAAACTCCGTACGGCTACTGGCACAAATGTTTCGACTCAAACTGTTCGGAACCGACTACACGGTGTTGGTCTGTATACTTGACAACCTATGGTATGTGTTTCTTTAACCGCAGGCCACCGTGCTGCCTGCAGATTTTGAGCACATTACCCTTCTGATTAGAGAAGAAATTAATGGAGCAACGTTCTCTTCTCAGACGTGTCTTGCTTTACTGTACATCCTGATAATAGGCTACTCATTATTTTGAGGGAACAAGGTACTTGTAACAACCAGAAGTAGTTAATATATATATATCATATATATATACCAGAAGTAGAAAAATATTCTGAAATCTGGTGGCCAGCTAAATTTTTTAGTGGCCAGACATTTAACCTGCGGGGAGGACGGTGCTATATATGATGTCAAAGTCGTACACTTCTGTCCAAACATTTTCTGACCTTCAGATCTGGCAAAAAAAAATGGTACTCGTTTTTTGTTTTGTTTTTCATCTGGGGCTCACAAATTCCTGAATTATCATAATTTTCGCCGTTTATCCTCAGACCCTGGCAATCTCACTTTTTTTTTAATCTTCGTATAATCTGTGCCGGCGTATAATTCACAGATTGTTACATTCAGAAGAAAAAAAATAGCCATATGATCTTGTATATCACAAATGTTGTTCCAGAAGCGGAATTTTCGACAGAAAAGTTAGACACATAAAGACCCCGGAGCCCGAAGAAATGAAACAAAGACTTTGGTCAAAGTGGCAAAGGACAAACTAAAATACAAGACACGGTGTACACGAGATTCAGAACATGGAACTTTGAAATGAGGCGTGCATGTTTAGGTTCCTGCAACAAGCGCTGTGCATACATTTTTATTGGCCAATTGATGAGGAGAGGGCACAAGCACAGTCAGCCTTTTTGTCTTTCAAAACAATACAAAGACAAAATAACTCCCGCCGCCCCTTCCTACAGCTTTCCCGGTCTTTCATTATGACATCCCTTTTCCGTCCTCTTCGCTTCGTGCAAATCCTGGACTTAAATTTTTTTCCGAGAGAGTTCCTTTTCCAATTATATAGCCCTTCTCCAGCACAATACCCTGCGGATTATTTTTCAAATTGAACGGCAGCAAAAACGTTTTTCTATTTTATTTTTTTTAAATCGTTTATTTGTATCTTATGCAATGCAAATTGCAGTACATGTTTTTCAGTGAGAAATTTACCTTTATTTTCATTTTTACGATATGATCATAAATAGGCCTTTGTACATTTGTCTCCTCAGAAATTATTAAATTTAAATTACTATTTGTTTTGGCCATATTTTTCATTTTGCATAGCGTACTAAGTGTCTGTAGTTCCTATTCCAACCTCTAAAGTTTTCTGGCACTCAGTTTTAATACAAAACTACGATATTCCCTAGTTGTTTTGAGCTGTATATATATAGTATTAAAGTCAACCACAGATAAATTGTAATCCTAATACAGAACCCAAAATAACACCCTGAATTCCTGATAAGAGAATTTTTTCCAAAGACCAAACCTGCCTCTTCCTCCCTTGCATTAAAAAAGGTAAAATCCAATAAAAAAAATTTGCAGCTTGTTAGTGAAAACACCAAATATAAATATAATCACCTGGTAATTTCTAAACCTTACTTTACCATTGACTTCAATCAAGATGGCTGATGACATATTTGATACATCTCAAAGAGTCCTTGTCCCTCATTGTCAGTTTGTCACTATAAATGAATTGAAACAAATCTCCGAGAATGTACATCATGAAAGGGTGAATCGGTGAAAATTTTAATCACAATGTAACATTCAGGCCTCTTGTGTCGCCATTCTGATTTAATATAAGCAATGAAGTCACATCACCAGTGAAGCATTATCTCCATCAGTGCTAAATAAATGAGGCAGGAGACAAGTTTCTAAAAATGAAAATCTTATTTTTTTAAAAAACTGGAAAAATAAGAGGTACATACAGGTACCGGATTTATTTAAAAATAGAAAGTAGTCATGACCACTCTTTTTTGTGCAAAGTACATCACAACTTGCATTTCCTTTGACATCTTGGATTCGAATTTTTCACGATTACAATACTTTCTCATGCTAATGTATGAAAAAGAAAAAAGTCTTTTTTACATAACAAAAAAAAAGGAACTAGGAACTCTCATAAAATTGCAGGTCCTGTTAATGTGGTGCTCCACAGAGCTGCACACATAAAATCTTTACTGTTTCTACCGGTTTTCAAAATCTTTTGGATTCAAAAGTCTTAGTTTCTTATTTCCCTCTCAACAAATAAAATTCTTATTTTTATTCTGTTGCATTTATTTGCTACAGAAATGTATATATACAGGGCGTCCGAGAATTATTGGACACATAACAAAATTATATAAAACAAGCATTAAACAGATAGAAATAAACTGACTGTATTAACTTACAATGTAACTGCACAAGTTAATAAATTTCGATGCGAGATCCCTTGGTTGCTCGTAGTACGTCCAAGCGATACTCAATTTCATGCCATGTATTGGCAAGCATCTGAGGAGTTATGGAATTAAATAGCAGCTGTGATACGCTACTTTAGTTCCTGCAAATCAGTACAAGGCGTCTGATAGACACGATCCTAATCCCACATGAAATAATCCAATGGAGTTAGGTCTGGAGAGCGAGGAGGCCACGGAATGGGACCACCAAGCCCAATCTATCTGTTGGGGGAAAGGCTCATTTAGGTACTTATGTACACATGTTGACCAATGCGGAGTCGCACCGTCTTCTTGGAAAACGACATCATATCTTTTGATCTGGGGTATAGCGAAAGTTTCTATCATATCCAAGTAAATGTCATCATTTTTTTTTCGCAGAAGGAAGGGCCAATCACTTCTCTTTCTGATAGGGCGCACCACGCGTTAACTTTTGGAGAATCACGTTCCAGTTCAATAGCAGCATGAGGCAGTTCACTACCCCATATCCTACAGTTGTGACAATTCACAATACATGAAATGTGGATTCATCACTGAAAATTACAGTACTGAGAAAGTTTTCGTTGTTTTTCACTCGATTTAGCATAACCACAACGAAATTGTTTCGCAGAGTGTGATCATTTACATTCATCTTTTGCACTATTTTGATTTTATAAGCATGAAACTTTAATTTCTTGTGCAAGATATCGTGAACTGTCGATTTCGGAATGCACAGTTATCTGCTTGCTTTACGATTGGATTTCCTGGAGCTTCGTCGGAAACTTCTATTAACTTGGTCAACCATCTTACCGCTGACGCTAGGCCAACCGGCTCCTCCACGAGGTTCCACATTGCCAGTTTCTTTAAACTGTTTTATCCATTGCTTAATTGAATTCATTGATGGAGGATTACAACAACCATACTCTAAACGGTACCGTCTTTTAACTTTAATGACAGACTTTAATTTCGCAAGCCATAACGCACACATCGCCTTGTGCTGTACAGATGACATTACTACTAATTGCGCATTTCTCATACATTCCTCATCAGGCCACACCTAGTGCCATCTATCGGATTCTGTAAATAACAATTCTGCAAAACAAAAATATAGAAACCGTGTTTGTAATACGTGACATAGAAAAACCGACAATGCTCAGTTTTTTTTGTACATAATTTTGTAATGTATCCAATAATTCTGGGACACCCTGTATATTGCTTGAGACAACACTGCTGACTATTACGGAGGATCTTTTTGCGGACATATTTTTTGTATTGTAAATAATTTTGGTAATGAATCTTTGTTCTGCATGCCAAATTGGTTGAATTTTTAAAAAATATGTAACAGAATTTGGTTTCAGAGGAATCAAAGCCTTTGGGAATTAGTGTCAGTTATTGTTTATTTTTGATACCTGAAATTTTACATTCAATACATAAAACACTAATTCCTTCTGTTTTTCTTAGGAATATCTCATATTATAAAACATTTTGCATAAAAGTGCATACTTAATACTTAACATCATGTATGAGTGTGTCAATTGCAACTATGTTTCTTTATCTTTAAAGAAATATGTTCACCACATGAGCATTCATAGAAATGTAAATCTTTTAGATTTCAGTGTGGGGTGCGTGGTTGCTCCAAGACATTTGGCTCTTACTATGGCTTTAATACTCATGTCTCGCGATACCACCGTGGATTGCGTGGTTTACAACTTTGCAATTCAGAAGTGGATTTAAAGTGCAACCAAAGATTGAGTCATAAGGCATTTAATAGAGTTTCTGATTTAATATCGCACATTAAGTCACATCTAACCTCCGGGTGCTTTATTAGATGCTGTTTTAAGGGGTGTGCCAAAACATTTAAAGTCAAATCTTCATTTTCATCCCATTTATCTAGATATCATCTGAATCAAAGTACAAAATTCCTATCTCCGCAGTTTCTTATTTCTGAGCCAGTTGCCCTGACCTTGAGAGTTGACAGTACTGTGGAACTAGTCACTTCTGACGTAAGTGAATAGCTTAATCAGTCAGACAGCCATATCTCTGAAGAACTCACACTGAAAAATATTGCTCTTTTTTGCTTGCATTTGGAATCAAAATGCCTAGTCCCATCTAAAACAGTAGAGTTGATAACGGAAGAGATAAAGTATTTACTGATTCAGGAGGATTCCTTTTTCACACAGAGTTTCACTGATAAATTGAGTGAATTAGTAAATATATCTGAAGATGAAAAAAAAAACAATTGTAAAATATGTTCATGACTCAAAGTTTTTAAAATCTGCATTCGATACTGAATCGGGACTTCTTAAATCTATCTATTTAAGACAACAATATTTTGAAAAAAGCATGAAATTTGTCAAACCCATTGAAATTTGCATGGGTCGCGATGAGGTAAATCGTTTGCGTTACTGCCACTACATTCCAATTGAAAAAACTCTTGTTAATCTGCTCCACGATAAGTCTGTAAAGGATCAAGTAGATCATCCACTGAAAAATGAAGTAGCAGATCGAATGATTGATTTTACTGACGGTAGCGTGTTTCAGCAATGCCAAGCAGATGGATCAATAAAAATCCTTCAGCTTATCCTTTTTCAGGATGCGTTTGAGGTTTTTAACCAGTTAGGTTCTTCACGAAATAAACATAAAATTCTCGGATTTTATTTCACATTAGGAAACATATACCCTCAGTATAGGTCATCAGTTCACCAAATGCAGCTTCTTTTACTGTGCTGTGAAAAAGATTTAAAATTGTTTGGCCAAAAAGTAGTATTTAGGCAATTGATTGGTGACCTTAAAGAAATTGAGAATGGATTTAATGTGGATGGTGTATGTTATGTAGGGAGGGTTTTTTGTATTACTGCTGACAATTTAGGAGCACATTTTATTGGTGTATTTAACCAGAATTTCTCAACTTCAGAATATATGTGCCGTTATTGTCTAATGCAAGGAGATACTTGGAAGAGTTCAGAGTATCCATATTTGAGTGCTTCATCACGAACTGTTGAAAATTATGATGCATCTGCTTTGCAATTAGCCATGGGTAGCCAAGGGATCATTTTCCCGTCTCTGTTCAATGAGTTGCAGTACTTTCATGTTTGTCTTCTGGGCCTCCTTGTGTTGGTCATGACTTGTTTGAAAGGGTTTGTGACTATGATTTGTTACTTTACCTAAATTACTTTGTTCAGAAAGGCTGGCTTACGTATACTTTATTAAATGATCTAATACGTGGCTTTTCAATTTCTGAGCATGATGCTTCTTGCAGGCCTGCTGTGTTTCACCCAAAAAGCAAAAGGTTAAATGGCAGTGCTTGTCAGAACTGGGCCTTACTTCACTTTTTGCCAATCCTTCTGTACTCTAAGATAGATACTGATGATTCTGTATGAAAACTAGTTGCTACACTCAGAGAAATTGTGGAATTTGCCTGTGCACCTATCATAAGTCATTCACAAATTGCATATTTCAAAATCATAATTGAAGAGTACTTGAAAGGAAGGAAGGTTGCTTTTGCAGATGTGCCTCTTCGACCAAAGCACCACTTCCTTTTGCACTATCCTGAGTTAACGATGAAATTTGGACCACTTATTCGTCTTTGGACATTGCGCTTTGAGAGTAAACATTCATATTTCAAAAGAGTGGCCCGAAGGTGTCAGAACTTCAAAAACCTCACTGATACACTGTCAAACACACATCAGTTATTGCAAGCTTATATTCTAAATGGCTCACTTTTTGCTGAAAGGGTTCAGTTTGAAGACAGTCAAACTTTCATTATTGAGTTGTACTCCATTCAAATACAAAGGGCAAGAAAAGAATCAGAATGTCAAATTCTGCACATTTCAAACAAAGTGAAAATGTTTGGTACTATCTATACTGTAGGCCAGTTTTTGAACGTAAAGAACAAAGATAATGATTGTGTCTTTGGAGAAATACTGTTCATATTAGAAAATAAAAACAAGTAAATATTTTTTATTGTTAATGTGTGGGAGGGTCGTTGGTGCTCAGATAGTGGTATGCACATTTGTAAAAGTACAGACAGAGTTTTGTGTGTGAATGACAAAAAATTAGGTGATTTCTACCCTTTATCATGCTACAGTTGTGGTAATAAAAAGTTATTGCTTTGAAACATAAGTTTTTAATGGTTTAGCAACAGCAATAGAGCACTAGATAATGCATATTTTATCAGCTATTTGTACACTGCCATTATTGCTACTGACACAGCTGAATGTTGGTTCCAGGAGTGCAAAATGGTCAGTAGAAGTAAATTACTTTCATCTTGTTCAGTAATTTTTTTTTAATTAGTCAGTAAAGTTCTCCCATGAGGCATTTAAATTACTAAAAGACAGTGAGAAATGCTGCTGTGGATATGTGTTGAAGAACCTTTATCTAAAAATTATGATTCAATTCACAAGTGAAAAATTGTGGTTATAACTGGAAGAATTCACGACAGAAACTGAACTGATATTATTTTTTATATGTTAACTTAGATAAATTATAATCTTTAAATAAAACATGCTTATACATGATGTTGATTATTGTATTGCTTTTTAAGAAATGGAGCAAGTTCGTGAATTTGCCACAAAAACACTACAACTGGATGAAAGCAAGACTGAAGAAGTTATTCTGGCACTAACTGATGCTGGAGTTTCTAAGTATAAGGACATTGACTATGTTGAAGAATCAGATTTAAAAGAATGTTTGAAGCCAGTACAGTCAAGAAAACTACTGAGAGCATTTAAAAAAACTGGTAAGAATTTATTTTTGCCCTATTTCACTTTTCATGAGGTTTCGATATACACTATGGTGCAAAGGTTAAGTTACAAATAAAAAAAAATGTGATATCTCAAAAACAGTTGGATGTCTTGTAATATAAAGGTTTGTACAAATGTAACCTGTAAAACAACACATAATACAGGGCTGGAAAAATAAGCTCCAGATTTAGGAACCAGCTCCAAAATTTAGGAGAAAGGTGAAACAAAAACAAATTTCAGGGTATTCATGCACAAGCATAATTCATGGTGATGATGTGGGTACAAAGACTAATAATAATAATACAGTATAAGTGTATTGAGCACTGCCTATTACCCAAACTACTTAATGCTAAATGAAAGCTGATAAATCAAATTTATCCAGTGGTGGTCCCTTCATGCGGATCATCATTACGTTATACAAACTGTTAATTTCCATATTTGATCTGAATTGGGTTTTTATTAAATTCGTCAAACTGAACCCTTGTTTGCAGCACACTGTCTATGGCCATCAGCTTTGAAAAAAAAACCGGAAATCGCTCCTTGTGGGTCAGAACTTTTTCTAGCAGCTTGTGAAATTTCATTTCTTGCCTGATAACCTGAATTGAATTCTTACCACTCACCTAGCAGACTGAGTCACTACTCAGTCTTCCAAGAGATTCATGAGATCCAAGCTGTTTATGGAAGTGTTTACCCAGTGTTGTAATGTTCTCCTTCATAAAGTTTTTAAGTTATTTCCTGTTGGACACTAAAATGTGTCAAAGACCTTTGTACACCTGTGAACGCTTCTAGACAGTCCTAGGAACCATTCCTCTAGCAGCTGCACTTCTTGATGTATTCCTGTAAGTGTGTTATTATTAACAAAATTATCTTCATGAGTGCCAGATGCATCCTTCATTATCTGAGGGGTTGAAATTGCATTATGAACATGAAGTTCAACTGCACTAATGATGAGTTCTTCCTTTTGAAATATGAGGGACAAATTCTTAAATACAGACAGGAAATCTGAAAGAAAGTGCAGCATGGATACAAAACTGAAGTCTTAACTTTTTCAGAAGTCCCATTGCAACTGCTGAAGCTGAACTGCTCCCTTTTTTGTTTGTAATGTTTTCAAGATGTATAATTACACACTTCCAGTCTTTCACAAGTGCAGCAAGAGCACCAACTTTACTTGCAGCCATCTTACATTATAACGGTATTGGAATTTTAGAGGTTGACAACCTCTGAAGTATATAAGATATCTTCTTTATATGATGCATTCTATTTGGGGAATGCTGATGGAATTTGAAGTTTCCAACGTACTGAATCAACCTAATAAATGAATTTTACATTTTTTTATTGCCGCTAACACTTAAATTTAACTTGTGAGCAATGCAGTGAGTGCATATTAAATGCTTTAGTTTCTGATAGTTTTTGTACCAGTACATTTTCTGCACCAATCATACTTGCAGCTCCATCTGTTCCAATTCCAACTAAATGGTCAGAAGACAACCAATGTGAAAGTCCTAGTTTTTCTAGTTCACCTTCTATGGATTTCAAATATCCATCCACAGTGACATTTTCAAGAGGAATAATAGATAAAAACCTCTTTTACCTTTTTTCTTTAATATACCTAGCATACACAATTTCCATTCTTCCACACCTTTATCAGTTGAGCTATCTAGAAACAAGCTCATACAATTCTGGCCTCGAAGTTCACGTGCCAGTTCTTTTGTATCACAAAAATATGGCATGGATCTTGTAATAAAAAAAAGAAATCACCTTAATTTAAGATTCAGTTAGATTAAAATTTAGATCTCCATGAAAAAAAAGGAAAAGTTGCGACCATTAGTTTCCGAAATGTTTTTATGCACTTTTCCCCACCACACACATCAAACGTGCGTGGTGCTTTAAAAGTGCATAAAAATATCACTTCAGAAATTCACTCAAGAAAAGCAATTATATGTCATCAAGTTGAAGTTATCTGTTCGAAAAATATGGAAGAATAAAAGTTAAAATAGAATGGGTGAGTGCGATTAAATCTTTTAAACGGGAGCCAATGTTAAAAATGGTGAAAATTTCCCTTCATTTGTTTTAAAATTTGAAGAAATCATAAAAACAATGTTAAGAAAATAGAAAAACCGTCTGCACCTTTCCAAGAGTCTGCGATGCTGTCGCCGTGTCACACTGTTTGCGCTCCGGGCTGGCAGCTAAGCCGAAGCGTGTGATCTTCAATGTTTCCACGATCCAACAGGTTAGTCACGTAACTCGGAGGGTTTCATCACGTTTCTCTGCTTGAAACCCACTGATCACGTTAAAAGCTGACAGAATTTACAAATGTGATCAAAGCAGAAAATTTCAGGATTCGGTTTTATTAAATTAATTACAATTTCTTAAAGTTACATATTGCATCTATGAACTGCAAAATACGAAATAAAAAGTTGGGCACCGGGACCAAATTTCTAGGTGCCTGGGCGACCTGGCTCCCGGTAATTTTCTAGCCCTGACATAATATACTACAAAATGAAGTGAAATGGGTTGAATTTTTAATTTGGTAGGCTCTATGCAGCAGTTTGTCATATATTTAAAAAACAATTCTTATTGATTAAAGTGAGCATTTAATTTGACACTTTTATATGTATTAGCATTTTAGCAGTTAATATCTTAGTACATACCATGACATTAAAGTTTCTTTTTTTTGCAGAAATTCCAGATACCACTGAAGTAGAGACCCATCTCTCAAGTGCACATGTTAGTGAAGCTGCTACAGAAATGCTTGAAAGCCATTTGAAATGCAATAGTCAAATGTCCAGCATTAATATAAGTTGGCATCGCATGCCTGATCAATTATTAGGGGACTTAAAATCAGGCAGAACCCCTAAACCAAGTCTCAGAAGAGAATTGGTGAGGGTCATTGCAGATGACGTATTTCAGTACACTACAAATCCCTCCATAAAAATAGTCCAGGAGTTTGCAAAATCATGTGTACAGACGTACAATGCCTCTTCAGCCGACAATATCAATGGGATCATTCTCGGATCTGGCTATGATTCCCTAGCTCAGCAACTTCTGAACAGGGTTAAGAACATGTGCAGGCTACATAAAAATGCCAGTTAGGAAAGGGAAGGTCTCTTGTAATGAAGAGGAAGAAAACACACCTGGTTCCCTTCCTAGCCCAAAGATAGATAGTTATGGATGCATCAACTGGGCACCTAACTGGCCTCACAATGAGACTACAGAGTCCCTTCAGTTTAAAAAAACCCAGGTCAGCCAGCTCACTGAGGGAGATGAAAAACTAATTGAGCTAATCAGTGACACCTTTTACTTAGAGCGCCTTGACATAAATAGTGGAACAAGCCTGGTGAAATTAGCTGAAGACTGGCCACAGTTGTTTTCGGGTGCTGGCCTTTTGCAACACTTTCGATTATTAACAGGCATTGATATATACAGCCAATTCTGCAATTCGGTTGAAGATCGAAAGGCCAAACTTTTGGCTTATAATCGTGTTCAGAAAAAGACAAATTTACTGCAGCTATTTGCAGAAGCCGATGTGCGAAATGGCAATCAAGTCATTTTGCTAAAGATGAAGATGTAAGATTTCTTCTGGCAGTTTCTGAGGTAATTTTGAATTTATTCTATTGATTTCTTTAAACTTTATAAAACATAACGATCATTGCAATTACAACCAACATAATTGTATGAAATTTTAGCTTTTTTACAGAGAAACCAAATATTTGGAATATTTTCTTTAGTAGAGAAATGTAGCGTAAATTTTATAATTGATGATATTGTGATTTAAATAATTTGGATATAGTCATCTGGTATACTATCACTATGTTTTAACAACCATTTCATTGATAATCGGCTAGACATCAAATGGTACTGTTGTATAAGTATGAAGATCTACTAGCAGATTTTCAATAGTTTAATGTGCTATATCAGTAAGATGGATCATTTGAGGGGTGGGGAGTGCGTCTCAAAAAAGTTTTGAAAGGGTGAAACAGTCTGTAGTACACTTATCTATTATTTTTCAAACATTGACTTACTTACACCAAATATATGAATTTCTGCTAACATCTGTTTTTTTGAAGAGTGCCCCACATCTATTTGAATATTACTTTTACAGATGTCTGGTGCGGATTTTTTTATGGACCTACCGATAAAATATGTTGGTCCACAGCTGTTGTTTTTTAACTCTCTTGTAGACTTAAGTGGTTTTCCATTTACATGTGTGCACGTTGTGGAGATTTCCAACAAATTTGTTGCCCACCCTTTCATCTACAGATGTCTCCCACCTTTATTTATTTTTTTTATTGAAGGTTTAACGACCGCCGTGAGCAACTCAATGGGCTATAAGCAGTCGCCCATCTTTAATTTAGGGTCACTGGTTCCAGGGAAGGGAGAGAGCCAGTACCGTAAGACAAACACAACATCCATGCCTCACCGGGATTCGAACCCGGACCCCGTTCGGACGAATGATCAGAGGCCATCTCTTAGACCACTGCGCCACCGGGGCGGCTACATTTATTTTGGGAAATACTGACCCTTGCATGCAGGATGCAGGAGTAACAGAAGGTGCCTTTGCGGGTAAGAAGTGGATCTAAAATTAAAATCTGACCTTTTGTTATCTGTGATCACAGATCACAATTTTTCGCCTACAACCGCGTTCTCTTCATAAGAGTTACTGGAGGTGTTTTTGGCATAAATTAGCTTATTCAATGCAAATGGCCTTGAGCGTGGGTGGTGTAATTCAGGAAGCAGGATCATGGAAAACCTTACCTGATTCGCTTGCAAATTCAGCCAACATAGAAGGCAACACGCAGCATTGTTTAATGTTAAATTATGCGTTTTCTTGGCCGTTACAGTTTTATCACTAGTAAAAGGAAGTTAAAAAAAATATCAGCTAGCTTAACTTTCTGATTGCTGGTATTCTGATCTAATGTTGGCAAAGGGATAAAGATATGGGAAGCTGTAGAGTGAAGGGCTGTGTACAACACAATATTCTTTGGCTGATAAGATATATTAATGTTTTTAATTTAGAAATAATTGGCAAAAATATTAATTTCTCCCAAGTTTTGCAGGTTTATCATGGCAAACGCAAGGGTGAGGGTGCAGCCACCTATACTATATATATAAACAGTCTAGATGGAATAATATGCGCAAAATGAGCATGCTTCACCCCCTCCCACACACACACCCCAAACAAAAAGCTACATCAGTCCTCAGCATGCTGTATGTTTTAATGTTGGTTCCGTTTCTTATTTGTAGAATTTTATAGCATCACTAAAATGAAGTGCAACAATATTTTATCAGTATCTTAATTTTGTGATGCAAAAGTAATTGATTTTTTTTTCAGGTGCTCAATCCTCACTGTCCTCCTAATGAAGCAGTAACATCTCCATTTCTAGCTGTAAAAGGTAACACTATGATTTCCCTCTTGAATATTTTGAATTTTATTCAAACTGCTTATGGTTTTATCATACCATAAAATTTTGTTTTCTTAGAATATGATGACACCACACGTCATATTCAGGGTATTGGCAAACATGCACTTCCAGTTTGTATGTTAAGGGAAATGCACAGTGACCTAAAAAAAGCCTCATCTGCAATATCCCACGTTTTCTATATCATAGTTTAGCAATTATTGTACATTTTCATACTGTTGTGTATTAGAAGAATAAACTGTCTTTTAATTGTGTTAACTCATAAATTTTGAAGTAAATTACCTGCACTATTTTTAAATGTTTTGATTGCTGTGGTGAATAGCTATGGACTTCCCCTTTGTAGAGAGGTGAGAACAATTATGTAGACATAAAGCTTGTTAAATGAGTTATTTTTTCCCTGTGCATCAACCTTTAAGTCGTTGCTTTTCAAGGGAAACCAGCTATGAAAGCTGTGTTGACTTTACCACTGTGGTACATGCGAGTTTTAACTTTCAATCTTTGTTCCTCTTTTGGGCGGAGGATTAACTTGGAACAGACTATTGACTAAGATTAACTAGTCCAGTAGTTTGCTGCTAAGGAAAAGGGATTGCAAATAAAAGATATTCATGATGAAAAAGTAAAGGAACTATAAAGTTGTTAAATACATGATGAAAAAATAAAGGAACTATAAAGTTGTTAAATACATGAATTTCCATCAATATAGGCTACTACATTGTTGTTTCTCTAAAATTTTCTGGAAGAACTAGCAAATGTTCCTAATTTTCCATTGGAACTCCTTACATATGTAAAGAAATTAAGAAAATGTTTTGTGTAAGATCGTGACTTTCATTTCTAAGATTTTTTTTTTTTCATTTTGCGCCAACAATAAATTATTGATATGAAGATCTCCTTTGTGCTGATTCATAAAAGTGGAGTGTTTGGCAATCAGTGACATATTGAAAAAGTTCTGCACGATTTTAACCTTTATATCTTATTGTGGGTCTGTATTTCAGTGTATTCTGTCCATTTGTTGCATGTGGGGAAAATCGGAAGGGCAACTCTCGATATTTGCTTCGGAGTGTGCTTCCGCATAGAGAAAACATGTGGAAGCACACTTCCAAACTATCTAATGTTTTGTCCCTTGAGTGTATGTACACACTGTGTGTGAGAGAGAGATGTACTGTTAAAATAGATACCTTTCTAGTACCATGTTGAGCCACCTGTCTTAATAATGCATACATTTTTTTCACCTTTTGGCTGAATTCAGCCTTTTTTACCATTGTTTTGGTTATTTTTTATATTGTTACAAAACTGAAGTTTTTTTTTGTTTGTTTGTTTTTTGGGGGGTTACCCTGTCACAAAAGCAATTGAACTGCACGTACAACTTGAAACCAAAGAGAACTAATTTTTGTTTTCTTTAAAGAAAAAGTTTTTCCGAATCATCCTCTTTCCTACTATTGTATTAAGTATTAATGTATTGCACTTTTGTGAAAATCAGGCTCTTATAAGAATCACTTCAAAATTTTTAGTAATTTGGACTTCCTGATGCTGCCATAGATAGCTCTCTGAAAACATCAATACAATTTTTTTTATTCTGACAATGTGTGACTGCTCAACCTACTGAAAATGTGATTTTGATTTTTCTGCTACAGTCCTGTGGCAGTGTCATTGTTGGACATATTATTATAAGGCTGTCTGATGTAATAATTCCCCAAGAAGCATTTTCAGTGTGTCTTGCCAAATCTGATGTTGCACTGGTTATTTAATTGCTCTAACAAAGTTCCAACAGCCTGTGAGACACCACAGTGTGACTTGGTCAGGAAAAAAGTTAATTTTTTTGTAGTTGTAATTAATAAAATTATTTTATATTGGCTTATACAGGATGATTGCATATTCTGATGTGCTTAGTAATTATAATGTTCAATGCTTTTTTTTCCCACGCATCGCTAAAAAATTCAGCCTTTATTTTTTCATTGGTCAGTCTCGTGTCTGTTTCATGCGGCAAAATGCCGAACATTTTCAAAGCTTGTGAAAATATTCTTGAAGTATTGCCAGCCATACCACCTCCAAAATTGTCCAAATTTTGCTCAGGTTCATGGCCAAATGGACCTGTGCATTTTCAAAGCTTGAAAATGCACGGATCTTTAGAGAAATAAAAAGCTGCAGTTCTAAGAATGACATACTTCTTCACTTATCATTGTTTGCTGAATGTTTCTGCTTTGAAAGTTTGTGCCATGCTTTTGTTAAAATTCTGCCTAACCAATTGTTAGTATCATATTTGGTTTTCACACTCTTAACAGTACAATGTTTTGATTTTTTAAGTATTTGCTTTATTTTACTTGTATGTATATTGTCCTCTGCATTTTTTTATAATACTGTATTTTTTTAATTATTGTATTCTTACATTTATGCAAGTAAAAATGTCATATCCAAACATGCCAACCTTCAAAATCTGAAAATCGGGAGATTATTACAGCTCGTAAAATCACATGGGCTCTATTTTTATCGATATTTTCCAGAAGTATTATTGGTCCACTAAAAGTTCTGGAGAACAAAACAAAAATAAAACTAAAAGCAATACCCATTTTATTGCATTGTTAGTTTTTGTATTGTAAATATATACACCCCAGATTTTTTTCCTAACTTAGATAAAGATCATGTAATCTCGGTGTCCATTACGTATAGTTATTGGGGGGTGGGGGTGCAGTTTAAAAACATTCAAGCTCTTCGTATTCCTAAGGGTTGTGGTCTGTTTTTGGTTTTGGAAATTACACTCTTCATTACGCTCCTCCCTTCCACGGATCATCCAACTCCCTACTGAAATAGGTTTTTTGGGTACGTAGATTCTGCAAGATAATAAAAACGTAAAATAGCCCGCGTGCTATAGTCTTCTTTAAGTTGTGCGCGATGGCAAAAACAACAAAAAGCATCGTACTAACATCGCCTTTCGTTACAAGGCAAGGTCAAATTTTGTCGTGTAAGTGAATTTGCCGGATTTCTTGAGGCGAAGGGTTGAAAGACTGAACTGCAAGAAGGCAGGGCAGCTGCCATCTGTCAATTAATTATGGACCCTCCCCAGCATTCCTAATGCCAGAGCAGGTCAGCTCTTTGCTGAAGGTGTCATATGACAATCGGGCTAGGGGGAAAAATTTTAAAGCAATTTTTTTGGGTCGGAAGCTAGCGCTTAGACCGCTGCGCCACCTGGGAAGCTTTCTTTTTTGCAGATAGGAGGAGAGGACAAATACAAAACTGATGACTGCAGTTGTCGCCTTGCTTTGACGCAGAAAGAAAATTATTTCACTGGCGATTCAAAATCATGGTGGTGGTTGATGGAATGCTGACCATCCTAATGGCTAATTCTCAGTGAAAATCAGGAGAATTTGACATTCATCCGGAGAGTTGACACATCTGCATACCCCATATGAACTGAATTCAACTTGATATGATTTTAAATTTCCATGCCTGAGCACTCTCAGGCAGTAATTTTTGTAAAGTTATTGCTATTATCAGGGGTGAAAGAGTTCCGCCTTTTTGGAAGTCATTTGGGAGTTCCCAAGATCGGCAGTTAATAAATGGGTAGTGAATTAATTATTTTGCAGATGGTTGGTTGGGTTTGACTTAACCAGCCACTTCGGAGATTTATAAAAATGAAAAGTTTTTTTTTTTTTTTTACATGTCCATGATTTGACCCTTTTTTCCCCCACTACTTAAGTCCATCTTATTTTGTTCTGAAGTTGTTGGAAGCGAGCCCTGCTTCTGAGTGAGTGTTAGCATTATTAAAGTTACAAGCAAAAATCTTAACTAAATTTGATGACAGTAATACAAAGATCCTGATGTCTAACAGGATAGGGGTATCTTGGTTACACCATTTTATAACTGCTGTTTAATGCAGTACAAAAAGTTAAAACTGCATAATTACCATTGTTAAATTTGTTAATTTTACATAAAATTTTAGGAATTTAATATATATATATATATATATATATTATTTTTTAAGGTTCCTCTGTTCTAAACCCAGAGAACTTCATGTTAATAATAGACAGAATGTGTGTCAATAGTGTGCAAAATCCAATAAAAGCAGTGTGCATGCTGTTTTCTGCCTATTTTGTGTTTAATATTCACACTACCCCTTTGAGGCAAAAGTGACATTGGAATTTTTGCAAAGGTTAGTATAGGAA
Organism: Macrothele yani; assembly: GCA_039090855.1. Taxonomy (NCBI): domain Eukaryota; kingdom Metazoa; phylum Arthropoda; class Arachnida; order Araneae; family Macrothelidae; genus Macrothele; species Macrothele yani. Next base: position 68,349 of record JAYWMT010000226.1, on the reverse strand, counting down.
CTTTTGGATAAAACTTTGATTTTATTGAAGTTTTTTTCTCTCTCCAATGTTAAAAAGTGTATAAAATATATTTTTTACATCTACAATTGTGTATGTATTGCATGATATACAAAAAATAGTGACATGTCCTTTATTGAGAATATAAACCTATTTTTTTAAACAAAGTATAATACTAAAATAATTTTGGTCTTTTCATCTGTTCTAACCCTAAGCCTCCACTTTACCGAGGAAAATAAGTAGTCTCTCTCTTTCTTGAGGACAGGGTGTAAAAATAAATTGTGTCCACCTATTTACTAGAAGGGGTCTGCTGCTTTTCCTGAATTTTTGCAGTTGGTATCAGTCTCAGAATATAGACGTGCATGCGTATGCCATGCACGGATAGTTTCCAAATTATTAGCAGCTTTTGCAGATAGTTTTTGCTTGTAGATTTTAAAATGTTATGTACAGCAATTAAAACACTTGAGGCTTTACTCAGATTAATATATTTACTTCTATCTCAACGAGAAATTTTCACATCTTCCGATAGGGACTTCTTTTGGTTTTACAGACTTTTTCTGGCCTCTTGATTTTATCAAGGCCTGTTCTCAATATATAGGAACTGTAACAAAAGTTTCATTAACACAGAAAGACTATAAATTATATTGCCAGGTTCCTCTTGCAGTTGCTAATTATGAAATTAAAGTCTTTTCCTAGTGTATTTTATAAGTCTACTATTTTTGAATTAAGTTGAAAATGCTATTTATAATTTTTGAAAGTTCATTAACGGAACTGCTTTTCTAGATATAAAAACTTGAATTAGTCTTGTTTTTATGAGGTTCATAGTGTTCTGGCCTTAAGGTCCATTTTACACACATTTCTGCGCATTCAGTATTGATATACTTTTTGTCCTCTCTAGAATCTGTAATGTTCTAATAATTATTTATTGTCATATTAATTTTTCTTTAAATTATCTTATTCTATTGTTATGATTCATGGGTTTTCAGCAAGTTTTCTGTTTCAATGGTTGTGTATGCAGATACATTTAATTTTTATACAACTCTGCTAGGTATTAGGAATATGCTCAGTCCATGAAGGCATCAGTCTTTTATTTTCAGTTGCCCTCTAGTAATTCCACCTGCCTTGCTAATTTTCAGACCTGGCCATTGTGACAACAATTTTTTTTGGTGGTCTTCATTTTCTTGAGTTGACTGCAAATTTTTACCACTACACTTGCCAAATATTATGAACATTGTATTGTATAACCAGTATTCTTATTGTGGGATAAAAATAGTATTCAAATTGATCAAATCTTTTCCATTATTGATGGTCTTCAGGATTTCTCACTACACAAATAATTTAGTTTTTGTAATAATTTAAAATCAAACTAGTAGTGTGCTGTAAAGATACATATTATTTTTGTATATATATTGTTACTTTTTTAGAAGCCAGAATTTTTATGATGTATTTCATTGTGTTAATTTCTCACTTTAATCACAGGTGCTTTGTGGGTATAAATCCGTATGTGGATCAAAGGAAGAAAGGGAAGAAGCTTTATTCTGAAGTCAATCCAAAAATTGCAAAGTTATGGCACAAAGTAAAAGACCACAACAGTTTGCTAAAAGATATCAGACAATAAGTGGCACATAATAAAAAAAACATTGTCTATGATATTAGTTGATCTGTATATATATTGTTACACCAATTAAGTTTGTTTTTTTTTAATAAAAAAAATGCAATCCAGTTGATTCAGTACTTTTTCCTGTGTATCTAAGTTTCAATTATATATCAGTATTTTGGTAATGGTAGTCGTAAATCTATGAAACAATAAATTACTTTTTGCCTGAGCACATTGGAAAATATCTGTTGGTAATTTGTTTCTAGTTCTCTGCATATGCAACATTTATTTTTTTTAAATACTACTGATTACCCGGTGTCTTCAAGCCAACTGCTATACACCATTATCTCTGTAGTTTTGACATCTGTTTGTTATACTTGCAAACAACGTGCACTTTGGCTTTCTGACTCCTTTCAATTTAAACACCTACAGTGAACTGCAATTGTCACACCAGAAGTTGTAGGGACAAAAATGAAAAATGTGTTACTTTGTGCTGTCATGTAGAAATTAACTGTTTTTAGTAGTCCTTTGAAAAAATCCGAGGAAGCTGTAACAATTTGCTCATCTAGATTTTCAATGGCATAAATATTTTGCACAGGACTTACAAGTTAAGTCATTCAACCCAGTGATCTACGTCAGTAAAACTGCATAATGCATATTGTTTCTTAGATTAAAATGATTCAACAGTACTCATTATAAGCAAGTTTGGTGGTATTTGTATTTTGACCAATACGGTAGACTAAGAGTGGCATTCTAGGGTTAACCACATGTACACTGATCAGCCACAACATTAAAACTACCTTTTCGTGACTGTATTCCCTAGTGGAGATGGCATCTTTCAACAAGACTTGAAATAAAGGATGTAATCCATGTCACACTGCAAAGAAAGTTCAGGAATGGTTCCAAGAACATAACTGGAATTCCCTTTAATGCCATAGGCCCCAAATTCACTGGACATGAATCCTATTGAGCATTTGTGGTTTCGGTTGGAGGAAGGGGTATGAGCAGCATCACCCGCGTAATTTGTAGGAAGTGTGGGATCTGTTGCAGTCATGATACCAAGAGATGGCTACCAACATCTCATTGAATCTGTCTCATCAGGTGAAGACACATTATATTAGGTAGGTGGTTTTAATGTTTTGGCTGATTGGTGTATATATTATACGGTATTTTTGAGAGTTTTACGAATTATGAAAACAAAAGCTCAAACACATTATAGATCGTGAAAAACACATGCAATTTTGCAAACATTTTTGTAAAAAAAAACTGCACCATATTTATTTAATGGGCTTTGCCGTGTTTTTCTTAAAACTGCGGTTCGAGTCCGCCCCAAAAATTGGCTGAAGCCCTAATTAGACCAAAAAAAAAACATATTAAGAAAAGGTCATTAAACCAAATCTAAAAACCAGTGGCTAAACATTTTTGAAAAAAAAAACAAAAAAATTTGCACCGTGTTTATTTAACAGGCTTTGCCATGTTTTTCTTTCAAATATGGTTTATCTACCGTATGAAATTTACAGTTGCTCTACCGTGTTAGGCCACATTTTCTGGTAGTTTGGCCGTTTTTTATTTCCCGGTCATTAGACCGTTAATGAACATTACAGTATGGTACTGTAAAATTACAGTACTTTAAAGAAAAAACGGTCTTTACACCGTATTTATTTAACAGGCTTTGCCATGTTTTTCTTTAAAATACGGTTTAACTACCGTAATAAATTTACGGTTGATCTACTGTGTTAGGCCACTATTTCTGGTAGTTTGACCGTTTTTTATTTCCCGGTCATTAGACCGTTAATGAACATATCAGTACGGTACTGTACAATTACGGTTTATTGACCGGCCACTCAGCTGCCGGTGTATCTACCGTAATTTGACCATGAAATTTTTTACAGTGTAGTTGTGTATGAGGCAACACCACTGAAGATATAAAGCAGTTGCCTGTTGAATTTTGAGTCCTATCACTGTAAAAAATTGCATGGTCAAATTACGGTAGATCCAACGCCAGCTGAGTGGCCAGTCAATAAGCCGTAATACTACAGTACCATACTGTAATGTTCATTAACGGTCTAATGACCGGGAAATAAAACGGTCAAACTACCAGAAAATGTGGCCTAACACGGTAGATTTACCGTAATTTAATACGGTAGATAAACCGTATTTTAAAGACAAAACATCGCAAAGCCTTGGTAAATAAATGCGGTGCAAATACCGTAATTTTACAGTATCACACCGTAATGTTCATTAACGGTCTAATGACCGGGAAATAAAAAAGGTCAAACTACCAGAAAATGTGGCTTAACACGGTAGATCAACCAAAAATTTATTTCGGTAGATAAACCGTATTTTTAAGAAAAAACATGGCAAAGCCTTCTGAATAGATACGGTGCAAAGACTATTTCTTTACAAAAATGTTAAACCACAGTTTTTTAAATTGGTTTAATGACTGTTTTTTAATCATTGTTTAATAATTAATTTTTTTTGTCTAATTAGGGCTTCACACGCCCAATTTGCCTGCTAACCTGCATATTATGCATATAGAAACAGTTCACTCTTTCAACTACTCACTCAAAGCTGTTCAGTTACATTTTTTATCTCTTATTTTTGCAAAATTGCATGTGTTAATGTTTTCCCTTATCTATAATGTACATTTGTTATTTGAGTTTTTTGTGTTCATAATTTGTACAAACTCTATAAAATACAGTGTAATTATATACGCCAATCAGCCAAAACATTAAAATAACCTCCCTAATATAATGTATATCCTCCTCCCACCTGATGGGACAGACTCAACGAGATGTTGATAGGTCTCTCTAGGTATCATGACTGCAACAGAAGATCCCAGTTCCCGTAAATTGTGGTTCAGGTGATGCTGCTCGTACTCCTTCCTCCAACTGAAACCATAACTATTCAATAGGATTGGGGGCCATGGCAAGTATAGCGAATTCTTCGTTGATTCATGTCTGGCAAATTTGGGGGCCGCGGCATTAAAAGGAATTCCTCGTTATGTTCTTGGAACCATTCCAGGACCTTCTATACAATGTGGCACGGAGCAGTCTTGTTGAAAGGCACCATCTCCGCCAGGTATACAGTTGCCATAAGGTGGTTTTAATGTTGTGGCTGATCGATGTACATTTATATAAAGATTTCGAATGCGGTCATCACTAGGAGGCAACTCAGTCTAACAAAATGGTCAAAATACAAATACCACTGAACTTGCTTATAAATGAGTAAGAAGTGTATTATCCCAAACTGTCAATTCATTTTCACCTGATAAACAATTATGCATTATTGACTATGTAGCAGTGGCGCAACCACATTTTAAAATCTGGGGAGTACGATCACACATACACACATTATATATATACACATGAGGATCCCCGACTCTGAAAATCTGGGGGATTTCAGACCTCCCCCCCAGTGGTTACGCCTATGCTATGTAGTTTTACTGACATTGCCAGTGCTTCAACACGTAAATTACCCCAAAAACAGAAAAAAACATAATTACAAATCGTACGCATCTTTTGGGACCGCACATTTAATTTGTATTTTTGAACATGCCATTTGGCCAAAGTCAAATTCATGAGGATTAAGGAAAGGATGAAAATAGCCAGAAGGGCACGCTCCCTCAAGATCAGTGTTTGAATTAGAACTAGATCTTCTACTGGCCCAGTGGACCACTAGAATTTGCAAACCACCTACTGGTCTGTAAAAAAATAAAAATTAAGACATTTACAATTAATGTAGAAAAAAACGTATCATTTCAATGGAATTATCCAATTATTGTTTTTAAACCTATCATTAGTTTGCAGCCTGAAAAGAAAACCATACAGCAAGGTAAATGAAAAAGTAATTTTTGAACTTGTGAGGAAAACAAAAACCAACTTACTGGCCTTCTGGGCCCGTAAATTCAATAAGTTCAGTGGTCCAATGGACGTTTTACTGGCCAATGGCCAGCGGACTACTGGGTAATTCGAACACTGCTCACGATTATGTAAGTATATGATATAAGGTTAAATGTAAATATACAAATGTCCTGATTAATTTATTAAATCTTTCAGCTCACTTAATCAATATTGGAATAGCTAAAATTTAAAATATGAAAAACAAACAAAATTACATTTAATGAGAACGCTGAACGATTATACTTTACTAAAAGTTGACGTCTAGTTCAATGATTGTTCTTTAAAAAGTCAGAACTGTTCGAGAGTAGTCACAACACAGTTCCTGTGTTTTGAAAAATAAAAGTTGCTCTGGTGTTCTCAGCTGACTTAAAATGAATCTTTGTATAGTTGTTCCATTATGACAAAATTTAGTAATGTAGTTAAAACTGATGAAATTTATTTGACAGCTCTTGATTTTTATTTTAAATTGTTTTCAAAGAGCATAAATTAAAGTGTCAAACAATGTACATTACATTTATCTTTCATTTGTTTATGTAAGTATAAATATTCATTCTCGCTTGATTCTTTTGATTTTTCAAAGGACCCAGAATATCTCACAAAGTAGCCACTTTTTAAAGATCTATGGGTCTCCAGGACCCAGCTTGATAACAATGTAATGGCAGCTCTAAAGATCACTGGGGTGAATGACAACTTGAGGGAAATGAAATTGTTAAACCCTATAGTAATAGATATCAGCTTACCCTTTTAGGTTAGCTTCTGTTGAACATTTTCTTGCACGTCAGGATTCTGGGTTTCTTGTGTAGAGGATCCAGCTGGGTGTGGTCCCCTCCCCCTCGTCATTTCACCATTGTTGTTCTACACACGTGTGAAACAAGCAAATTAAGCGACACAAAGCATTCTTGTGATATCCCGAAGTTCACCATAACTTGAAAAATATTTTACACTGAACTGGAATTCTTTTACTAACACTTAAATTCAAACTTAGGCAACTCAGGAAACCTATTAAACATACATGCACTTCACAAACCTATGGGCATACCACCAAATTCCCACACATCCAAACCAGGTACTAAAAGACAAACAATTGTAACTAAACTCTGAAAACCTATTTACATTATGTACATCAAACCTGCTATTATTGTTATTTATGCCATTCTATCTCATTCGTACATCTCGCCTCAACTCAATGCTCACAACACATGCTGGCTAAACCCTTTACCACACCTCTGCTTTTCCCCAACACAGTGCCTCAAGCACTTTCTGCGATCTATATGGCCATCCTCTGGAAGCATTAGCGATGTTGGTCCATCTGCTGCCACAGAGTGAGTGAGCATTAAGTCCTGTGCAAAATATTAAAACCATTCACGTCACTGAAAATCAAGAACAAATTATAATGCTTTAGCTTCCTTGGAGTTTTCCAAAGGACAATTAAAACAGTTAATTTCTGCATGACAGCACAATGTGAACCACATTTTAAATATTTTTTGTCCCTACAAAATACACAACTTCTGGTGTGAGAATCGCAGTTTATTTTGGGTAAGTTGCAAAACCAAAGTGCAGGTTGTTCGCAAGTATAATAAACGGATGTCAGAACTACAGAGATAATGGTTTGAAGACAATAGTGAATCATTAGTATTTTTCAAATAAATCATACATATGCTGAGAACTAGAAAACATTGTCCAACACATATTTTTCCATGTGCTCGGACAAAAAAAACAACATCTGCTTCTTAAGATTTAGGACTACTATTACCAAAATGACTGATACATAAATATGTATATGAAGGAAAAAGTACTGAATCAACTGGATTTCAATCTTTATTTTTTCAAAAAAAACCCAATTGATAGGGTGAAGTACATTTTTTCAACTATTATATGGATCAACTTATTTCATAGCCAATGTTATTTATAAATATACACATAGTGACAATGTTTTTTTTTCTTCTTTAATTATGTGTCACTTATAGCCTTACATCCTTCAAGCGACTATTGTGCTCTTTCACTGTTACATAGCTTCGTAATTTTTGGGTTCACTTCAGCATAGTTTCTTCCCTTTCTTCCTTAGATTGACACAAAGGATTTATTCCCACAAAGTACCTGTGATTAAAGTGAGACATTACCACAATGAAATATTTCATAAAAATTCTGGCTTCTAAAATAATGAAATATGTATATAAATACACACAATAATAATACTTATATCATGAAAACTGTACGGAAGACTGAGGTGTGGTAAAGTTCATTAAGACTGAGAAACTGATATCACAGTGCTGCAAAATAATCTGCAGGGTAGTCACAGGGCAAAGCAACCATGGTATAAGAAACTAGGTAACAACTCTTGGGAAACAGGCGAGATTTTCCCAGGCTACTGTCTTTCCACCCCTAACATGCGAACTGTAAAAATAGTCAGCAGGTAAAAAATAGGGAAACCTAACAAATTTTAGCTCCAACCCCGTTATGGAAATTTATCGCTGTCTGTCATGGCATTCTTGTTTTGCAGCTTAGAAAAAGCCCAATTAAAGATGACAAATAATTGAAATTCACCAGGAAATATTGATCTGTCATGGTAACAAGTATGAGTCACCACACTGCAAGTGGTGACCAGATGTGGATGTGACCAGTCACACATGACAAGTAGAATTCTTTTTTCTGAATTGTGTACAGTTATTGACAGATTAGGAAGAAAAGACCATAACAAAGGTTGAGACTTGAGAGCATAGCAAAATGGGCACTAGGCTAATTTATGCCAAAATAAAGACTTCCAGTAACTTATGAAGAGAACACGTTTGTAGGCAAAAAGAAATTATCTGATCACCACTGGAGTAACGCAAAATATCTGCACCCCCCCCACCCAACGCAAAATTTTCCTAACAGGCTCCCCATAACATGGTAATAATTAATGCAAAAATTGAGGGAAAATATTTAACTTTGCTGTAGTAAAAATATTGATTTTTTTGTTTGATTGGAGTTTAACGACCACAATGAGCAACTCATTGGTTCTAGGGAAGGGAGAGAACCAGTGCCATAAGACACACACAAGATCCATGCCTCACCTGGATTCGAACAATGATCTTTTTTTAACGAATGATCAGAGACCATCGCTTAGACCACTGCGCCACCAGGGCGGCATAAGTATTGATTCCATGATAACTTTAGTTTTGGTTAAATTATGTGATCACTTATTCCGGTAAGTATCCTTGATAAACTTTGTACTCAGGGAAAAAGGTGCAAAATCTTTAAATGGCAAATGCTCACGATATCAAATCAAATAAAAACAAATACTGATCTTCGAGTGTATGGTTTCGAACTCCCTTAAAAGCTGTTTAATTCTTCAATACAATAACTTTTGAGAAAGAGGAAAAACAAGTGTTTGCGTTTTTTTAGTTTTAAACACTTCAGCGATATTGTTTCTTTTTAGTGTCATATCTTTAACATTCAAGAAGCAAGCATACTTCACAAAATGAAAAAAACTTACATTACTAAAATCTGGATTCCCTTCTAACGTTCTTAGCGAATATTTCAATCAGTTTCTTTACGTCTAGTTTACTGGCTCGGTCATTCTAAATGCTTTTATCATCGCAAGTCGATCAAGCCTACTTTAAGTGTGTGATGACCGAAGGTAGTTTTTGATTAACTTCAACAACGACCTTTCTGCTGTACCCAGTCACTGGGATTGTCAAAAAAAAAAAAATTCAACGCTGTCACAAGGTCCAGAAAACTGGGTAATATTGTACTGTTTTTGAAATATATGAGCACCATAATTTTTTTCAGAGCCACCAGAAATATTTTTTAACTGGTTGCTCATAGCATTTCTAAATTAAAGTACTTGTGACAAAAAATCACTAGATAAATAATCTCTGTACTGCAACCTTCAAGACTCATCTGACTGGAATAATTCACTTTCATTTGCATTTAACAAATCAGATGACTGCAAGAAAGGAAATTTATTTGCTACCGAACTTAGTCCTTCAAAATGGAATTTTATTTGAGAAATGGTGATGTCTATAGTTGCAAAAAAGACATTAATTTTGCATTTCTCTTCGGCGTTGTGTAACCAACTGTCTTGATTTATTTAATCAATGAACTTTTTTGAGTGATGCGATCATGTTTCGCTAACTTTATCTTCAACACTCCATGTGTTGGCAAGAATAGATGAAGTGCTTTTAATATCTTTGAATTGTCCTCTTAAATCGGAGCTTTTCACTCGCTGATTGTAGCATGTCAGCTGCATTTAATAATTCAGCGTCCTTTGACTGCAGAAGTTTTGACACATTGCTAACTGTTTCCAATATTTTGTGTTCCATGAGAACAATCACAACAAATCAAAAAGTCTCCAAACATTTTTAAAATCTCATAGCTGCGAAGAGAGGGCTTCATTCCTCCCTTCGCAGCTATGATATTTTAGTATGATTTAGGTCAAAACTTCTAAAATGTCATTATACCTGAAACTAATGGCACGTAGGGCATCGTATCAAGCACAACTTTTCCCCAGTTTTCCCCAGTTAGGTTACACTACGATTTTCCTAATAATTCCCATCTTTTTTCTAATTCTTTTTAACAACAGAATAGTGTCCACCCACATTGTTGGCTCCATCATAAGCTTGTCCTTTACAATTTTCAAGGAACAGTTCGTTTTTGTTTATTATCTTTCATTTTACCTCTGTCAGTCCCACTGCACTTTGGTCTTTGACATTTCAAAACCTAAAAATCTTTTGTTAATTTCAATTTCCACTGGAGTTCCATTTTCGTTGTATATGACGGTGACTTACCTAAATATTTGGCCCATTTGTTAATCTTTTCTTACGTCTTGCGTTGTATCTAGAATGGTAGAGTAGAACTGTGCCTCTTTAATTTCTATTATAATTTCCTTCTTAATTTCGGTAGCCAAAAGCTTAAACATATCGTTTTGTATCGTTGAACTGAAATATTTCATTTTCTTTTCTATCAACTGATTAAGAATCAGGTCATATTTGCTGAGAAACTTAGTTATAGATAAAGAATTCTTCTTTAGTTAGTGGCTTTATATGCAGTGGTTGTAAAACCCAATCATCAATCATTAAAGCAAGATGTTTGTTCCTGGCAGCAAGAGAATGATAACAAATTACAGTAACAACAGAATTCCTGAAACTTGCACGATTGACACTGGAACAGGGGGAAAAATATGGAGTATCGCTTCAAGCTTTGTGATGCAAAAATAGCAGTTAGCGATGAAAGGTTATATGTAATTTTTTTATGTATGTTTTACAATTCCATCTTCTCATATATCAAACTCATATTTGAATTACAAAACCTTATTTAAAGTTTAATATGAAAAATTCCATTAATATCTCTATTTAAAAAAAAAAAAGTAGGGTATGGTAAAACGCTATTGTCTGTAATGATAAACTGCAGCCTATGCATATTTCTGGGCCTATCTCCAACGCTCTTTTTTGTCATATCTTATTCAGTGCATCATTTTTTACACGCTGGTGATGTTTTCATACCGATCGCTGCCATTTCTTATCTATATTTTACAATTCCATCTTCTGGGTTTGAACAGTGTACCTTGTATCAAGTTTAGCATTGTGGTACTCATTTAAGTTCAGTTTTTTACAGGGATGGTTCACAGTGCAGACCCCTAGTATCTAAAAAAAAAATAGGTCTAAGCAGACGTATATAAAAATGTTCAACCTGTGATCTTTTCCTCCTGATTGCAAGGGACCTTCCTTTTCTTTACTGGGATTTTTTCATGTAGCATACACGTTATTGACCCTTTTAAGAAGTTGTGTAAGGGAATCATACCCAGATCCCACAATCATTACTTGGATTTTCTCCGCTAATGAGTCATTGTATACGATTTTGCTTACGCATTAAAAATAAAATTCTATTCATAACTTAATCGTGTTTGCTTTCAGCTAGAAAAAGCTTCCTCATGTAGCCCCACTTTGCAGTGATGATGTGGTCTAAGTCAGACAGCAGTCTATGATTTTCCATATCTACTAAAATATTTTTAGATTTTCCTTTGCGTTACTGATTACAGTATTATTGACAGATATTGAAAGGTGAGCTAGTAATTTTTTATAATAAATTAATGATTTAAATAAAAGTAAGTTGGAAAAGTGTCCATGTAATTACTCAATTGCTCTGCAACGCTAAATCTGAGGAGAAAAATTGCTCTCCCCAAAAATGAGTTATTTCTCTCCCTGCACGGAAAGGTTGAGAATTTTTATACGTATACACTGAGTGGCCACTTTATTATGACCACCTGAGCTATGGACAGTTGCATGCGGCTGTAACAGCATGCAGCCATAGCTTATTTTAAGCAAATAAGCTATGGCTGCATGCTGTTACAGCCGCAGAGCGAGGCTAGTATAAAAAGGGAAAGCTTGGTGCTTGCGACAGTAGTAGAAGTGATTTTTAGGTGACGAGATGGGTAAAAAATGCGATTTGACGGACTTTCAACATGGAATGATTGTAGGAGCTCGGGGCCATTGAGCGAGTATCACCGAAACCGCCGCATTTGTGAAATGTTCCAGAGCAACTGTTGTTAAAGTGTTTAAAGACTGGACTGTGAGCCAAAAAACTGGGTCTCTACGTCCAACGTGTGGTCGCTATCGACTAGTGACTGCTCGGGCAAAACGGAGTGTCTGGTAACAGACAACAGAAGTGCAACAGTGCAGCAAATTACAGACCATCTTAACCAAGGATCCCCTCAAATGATCTCTGCAAGCACTGTTCGCCGTACACTGCATCGGATGAGATATGGCAGCCGAATGCCTGTTCGAACACCTTTGCTGTCTGCAGTTAACAAGAGAAAACATCTCCAGTTCGCACAAGGATTGGACAGTCTATAATTGGAAACAATTTATGTGGTCCGATGAATCACGTTTTCAGTTGCACCATGGCGATGGCCGGGTGAGAATTTGGCTGAAAAAGCACGAAAGCATGGACCCCAAAAGCATTGCTACAACCCTTAAAGCTGGTGGAGGCAACGTTATGGTTTGCGGAATGTTTTTCTGACATGCTTTGGGCCCTTTAATTTGTGTTGATCAACGTCTGACTGGCACATCATATCCAAACATCGTTGTGGACCCAGTGCATCCTGTCATGTGGATGGTTTATCCCAATGGCGATGGCTATCTTCAACAAGATAATGCGTCTTGCCATAGTGCTCGTATTGTACAGGATTGGTTTAAGGAACATGCCGGTGAGTTTACTTTGCTTAGGGGGCCCCCACAATCTCCAGATCTCAACCCCATTGAGAATTTGTGGGATGAAGTTGAACAAGCCATCAGACAGCTGGATCCACAAACCTGCTATCTCAAATTCCTGGAAAGTGCTATTCATCAAGCATGGTCTCAGATTCCACAAACCACCTATCAACATCTCGTGGAGTCCATGCCACGAAGAATCGACACAGTATTAAAGGCAAAAGGTGGCCCAATGAAGTACTGAGGGGGTGGTCATAATAAAGTGGTCACTCAGTGTATATATTAAGCAAACACGGTTAAGAGGAGTCACAATTATGTTTAGCATTGGTGCTAATGCGGAGTTTGACTAAGGAATTTCTTAAATTTAAGCTTGGAACACAATGGCAACTCTGCCTGAAAAGGGAATTTGCCAGGCAAATATTTGATAGCTATTGGCTGGAGAACAATGAAGACTCCAACCCTGAGTAACAATTGCTATGTTTTTACAGAAATAAAATTAAAATTTGACCACTTATAAAAATCAGTGTTCGAAGTTGGGCGAGTGGCATCCCAGCAGTTAATATTATTTACCATCCCAGCATTTAATAAAATGTAAGCCCGTCACAGACTATAAAAGAATTAGGATGAAAGGGCAAATTTTAACACAAAAACCAGCAAATGAAATTTTTAATGGATTACATTGATAAATGATAGCAGCTGGGACAGAAAAGATCAGACAGATTAAAGGATGAAGGGGCTAAATGGCCACGGTCAGTTCAGGGGCCCACTTCATAGTCTGACAGGGGCCTGGAATTTTCGTAAGTTTTTGGTTACCAACAAAGTGAGTGTGCCAACACCCATTTTATTGAGGGCTGAAAACTTCATGTGGGTAAAAGTTCCAAAAAGCGTAAATCGAAGAAATAATTTCAGTTATTCATATTAAATTTACAGCTTTCCTTGTCTGGAGGCCCCAAATCTTTTTTTTTTCCTACCTACAGACATTGCTATGTTTTTTTCTCTCAAGTTCTCCTCATAAATGGGCCATATATTCCAGCAATTTGAACCAAACTATGAACAATAAATTATTTCACTTAAAAAGCTTAGAGTAAGACTAGATGGTATGGTCATTATTAATGAGTAAGAGCACTGTTCACCGACTAGGACAATATTTTGAGTGCCCCAGATAGTGCATCTGAGAATTTAATTAAAAAAACTAGAACCTCGGCAGATAGCAAAATCCTTACAAAAAAGTTTATGAAATTCGAATCCGTTTTCATGTGTGCTCTTTGGCATGATATTTTGGAAAGATGCGATAAAGTTAGTACTAAATTACAAAAGCCGTCACTAGATTTGTTAATTGGATGAAACCTTCGGTCACTATCCCATTTCATTGGCAATGAAAGAAATAATTTTGAAAAATATGAAGAAATAGCTAAAATATTAAGTGAAAATCTCCTGGAAGTTTTGGTCAAATCACGATCAAATAAAAATATGCAGATGACAATAGCCGTAATGAAACAATTTGAAGTAGAAACATTTAATGTGATTATTGATGAGTTATTGATATATATAATAATTTGATTGTTTTCCTAAATTTATTCTCTATATTGAAACTATAGTTGGTAATACAGTAAAACCTCTGAATAGCAGACACCTCTGGACCAGATAATCTGTCCGTTATTGGGAGGTACACGACCGTCCACTAAAGCCATCGCGCAATACGAACTTTGTGGCCGGTATTCTTTTGCTGTTAAAAATAAAGTTACATCTATAAATATACATACTTTCTATGTACATATTTATGTAGTAATAAATTCCGAAACCACATTAGTAATACTGGACACGAAATTGAATATATGTAGATAGTAACTTATATATTTGAATTTTTCAAACATGAGAGGAAATGCAATTTGCGTACATATGTACATACGTAATTCAATGCATGTTTCTGATTAACCAATGTTTTAAAACTTAGTTAAAGTACTTACAGCTAATTCTTCAATTTATCTGTTAGCATCCTTTCTTCAAAAAAAAAAAAAACTGACAACAGTGTTTGATTTCTTTCTTTCACCGTTTGCAGCCCCTTTTTCAATATGAATTTTCAAATTTATCAAAAGTGTTTTTTTCGCGGCTGTGAAGTTCTTAATGTCGCACACCTTTTCTGCAGCTCAGTCCACTGCCTCTTCTTGAGGAACTTTGCTGTCTCTTTGACCATGTCGTTCTTGTTGGGAGCGTGGAAGAAATGAAATCTTGCATCTATCGTCTGTTCAAAACACAGTTGATCATCCACTGTAATAAAATCATTTCATTTCCCTCACAGTTTAAACAAGTCACGAGTTCAGAAATAGAGCGCAGGTCATCTGCATTGAAAGTACATACTCTTTGTCTACCGAGACAAACCCTGCTTTTTGGAAACGATTAACGGACTGCGGTTAGTCTTTGATTGCGGAGGTTACTCAAGTGACGGCATGGAGAGCATTAACGTGAAATAGAGGGTAAACAATAGCTAGGAATGATTTCAATACAGTGTGCTTGGCATCGCTATAAAATTTCGCATACCTTTTTCCCTTCAGTGAACGCATTTTTAGCTTTTTTAGTTGAAATCGCTGTCCGCTTTTCAGAGATAAAAACACAGAACCGCCTAAACTTTGGGGACTACAGAACTGTCCGTTAAATGGAGGTGTCTGCTATTCGGTAGTGTCCGTTAAGAAATTTTTACTGTACCAATAACCAACTGTCAAGTAGTGCGTTCTTTTTCAAAAATGGCATTGGTAAAAAATAACTTGCGATAGATAGTGCTGCAACAAAGACTTAATGGTCTGCCTATCATGTCATTAGTACATGATATTGCCAAGCAGTTATCGTTCGACAATGTTGTGCACTCCTTCGCAAACCTCAAAGCAAGGAAAAAGACATTTTAAAGATGAACTTAAACTCCTGAACTATGTGTTGACTTCGGTTTTTGTGCATTCATTTCTAATTTTTGTTGTCTATACTTGATTCAATGTTCGTGTTCTTTCCGTGTATATATATATTTGTAAAATATGTTTACATTTGAAAAAAATTTGGGTTTTGGGGCACTTTTGGGGTATACTAGCAATGTTTATATTCTACACAGTACAGTTGAAGATATTTTCCTAGCTCACTTAGCAGTTCTAATGCAATTACTGCCTTGCGTTACGCGTTTGTAAACTTTCTACACAACTGAGTTTACACTGAAAGAAACCTTTTTGAGTACACATTTTATAAATAAAGTAAACATATTGATACTGCTATTAAGAGCATTGGTAGTTTACCTGACATATGTCGAGTAATGTGTTGGGTGATATTTCTGTCATTTATTTGTAATTTTACAAAAACACTGGCAGTTAAGTAAGTATTACTACACAAAGACAGGTGTGCCGAAACATTTCACCTAATTTTTAAGAAATTGAATGTCTCCGATAAATTTCAGTCTTACCACAGATGGAGCATACACACAGAAATTTCTCTAGTTATGAGTGAGTGATATTTCTGTCATTTTTTTGTAATTTTACAGAAAACACTGGCAGTTATTACTACACAAATACCTGTGTATTGAATTGATATATTTCACCTAATTTTTTAAGAAATTGAATGGTTCTGGTAAATTTCTATCTTACCACAGATGAGGTAAACACACTGCTCACACGAGATTTCTTCAATGTGTTGGTTTGCAGAAAAAAATGTTTCAACATCTTCAAACAGACATTTTAAAGACAAACTACTGAACTAGGTGTGAACTTCTGTTTTTGTGCATTCATTTCTAATTTTTGTTATCTATACTTGATTCAATGTTTGCATTTCTTTAGGAACAAATATTAAAAATAACACATCTCTTTATGTCTGCAAACACATAAGAAGTATTTTACAAGGCCTTAACACACACACACACACACACACACACATATATATATATATATATAAAAGATGTAGGAAGCATGGTGTTAGAATTTTTAGCACCTACGATTGTGTGCTAAATAAAAATTTCCTGGCCCCAACGTGGTGTGGTTGAAATTGACCATTGTGCAATTTGTACCTGGTTCGCCAAAACTAGTTGTCACCCTAGTCACAGGAAAAGCGAGGAAAACTAGTTATCTATTGCATTCGTTTACTTAACTTGTGCTGCCTAACAAATAATTTGAACGAAATACATGAAATAAAAATCAGACTTGTTTCAATTCTTATGCCTGTCAGATGTTACCAAAACCACTTAATACTAACATTCTCATCATAATGCACTGTAACTTACACAAAACAAAAAAAATACTTACCAAAAAAAATGCTGCGGTGCTTAACTATAAATCGGCAACATAGGCACAGGCCACAAGTTACTTTTACTTTACGTAGAGACTTCTATCGCTTCATGCTAGTATGGCGGCCAATCAGATGTTGCCATTCGACAGCACGTAAAAAAACAGGTATAATACCGTAATGGTTAAAACAGTTTAAACACCGTGAACATGTAGTTTATCTACCGAAAATTTAAGGTTCATTGCCCGTTGGCGTGCTTACGATCCGTAAACCGTTTTAATACGGTTAAAACACCGACAATTCACGGCAATTTTTTAGTGTACCTGAAACAGCAAATGCCCATTTGCAAAACCTTCGATTCTCCCTCAATACTATCAGAACACGAAAGCCAAATGAATGGCGGAAGTATATGCGCTGCAGTAAATGCTATTTAGAATTCTAACCAAAACTAATAATACATATAAATAAATTTTTTGATAAGGAACTGCACAGAAATTCAAAATAGTACAAAAAGGATACTTTGCGAATTATAATTAATTTAGCGTTATAAAGTATAAATTCTAATTATTTAGCGTTATAAAACATAAAGTGTAATTATTTAGCGCTATAAAGTATACATTATAATTACTGTATTTCGTGTTTTCTATATTTCGGCTCTTTTATGTGTAAGAAATGACCTGCTTTCTTCAATTTCTTCGCAGTGAGTTATTCTGTTTCAGAACTTTGATATATTTGTTGGATTTGCGAAGTTTTATATACTTTTCTCGTTTATTAAAATTGGTATAATGATTCGTTTATAAAAAGAAGACAGAATGCAAACTACATTAAAGTTGTGTATATTTATCCTTTGTCAGAATTTATCAAGTGAACCTCAGATAATCCATATCCAATATTCACTTCAGTTTGAATGGTGCCCAGATGGGGTTTAACGTTTGAAGTTGCTCTTCGTTCGGGTCACGGAACAAGGGGCACGATAAAATCGCATATTTGAAGTAATCTCTGCGGCATTGAACATTTATATTCTGCTCTGCCGTTTAAATTCGAAAACAGCCTGTTTCTTCAAGTGGGGGTATGGCAAGCTACAGGTGAATCCTGTCTTTGAAATTGATTCTGTCCAATACTGAAACATCAACAGCAAGAATAACTATACATGGATTACGTCTTCAATGAATGCAATTGTTTTTTCCTAAATTCTCATATCTATAAAAATGATAAAAAAATTGTTTTTTAATATTTAATTTTCTTTTTTTTTCGCCACAGTCTCCAGGTGAAGAAAACATGCTTTAGTTGCAATTCAGGTACAACCCATATGGATGAGTGTGCTATATGTAAACGTGTGTGAAGGGGTAAAGAAACTAGGTCAGCATAACTTTTCATGGAAAACATTTTTATAGAAAATCAATACCAAAGCTCTAGTACATTGATGTTTTTTATCATGTACAAATTCATAGGAATAGGGAAAAATACAACTGCTTTGTTTCTATCTGCCCTTTCACTTTATCACCTGAGTTTACGTTAACCGTCGGCAATCTGCGGCTACAAACTTGTGCTTAAGCGCGTAATGCTAATTTTGCAAAATGCTGAAACAAGCATATTGAAAAAAATATATAACTGAACTATGTAATTTCCTAATAATTTTATTTCGAGTGCTGATCACTTATGCAGTTATCTATGTTCTGTGCCCCTTCTCCTACCCAGCTAAGGATATACCTGACAGGTCATAAAAAATTATATTTGGCACAGCAACTAAAACTTTTTGTTTTTAGAAATCTGGAACGGTTTTATCGTACAGAAAAGAAGCAGATGCAATATTTTTCTTTGTTCATCTTCAGTGGTGGAGCTAGTATCTTTACCCTTTTAAGGTGAGTGTGAGACTGCAGAATGTAAACACAGCAAAGTGATACACATGAACTTGGGAACGATTTGTTTTTTTGTTTTTTTTTGATTGGAGGTTTAACGACCACCGTGAGTAACTCAATGGGCTATAAGCAGTCGCCCGTCCCTAATTTAGGGTCACTGGTTCCAGGGAAGGGAGAGAGCCAGTGCCGTAAGACAAACACAACATCCATGCCTCACCGGGATTCGAACCCGGACCCCTTTCGGACGAATGATCAGAGGCCAACGCCTTAGACCACTGCGCCACCGGGGCGGCGGGAACGATTTGAAGCATTCATAAATGAGTGACAATAACCACCATACTCTTGCATAACATTATAGAATGATGAAGTATTTCTTTACGACTTACAGAGGAAGTTGCCTGCATATTCTTTTTAGTATACTTTTAGAAATTCCATTTTTGAAAATCTGGGCAACAGTTTTGTATGGTATCCATGTGCCACAACTTAAAAATATGTGAGAAAAACTTCATATGGGGCAGAACATTGAACACACAGTTCAAAGTCAAGCCTATAGATTTTACAAATTAGCACAATATAATATCCATTTAAACATGTATCACAAAAATTTAGGGCCATGTTGCTTCCTTCAATTAACAAGTTCCAAAAATAAGAAAAATTGCACTGACTTATGACAGTCAATTCTTCACATCTGGGCAAGTGCATAATCCAGCCCGTTATCTTTTATTTAAGACACAATTCTAACGAAAGCACTAAATCCTAACGAGCTAACGCCGGAAATTAAGGATAATTAAAAATGCAAACCCATAAACAATCCTGTGAAATAATGAACAGTAAAAAAGATCAACAGAAATTAAACGAAAATTAACAAAAATGAATAAAAAAAGACGGAAGAAACACGTTACAGTAACGTAGTTTGTCAAATAAATAAAATAGCCAAACTCACGACCAAATGGACATTGGAGACCAACAACAACCGTTTGAAAGAAGTTGAAACTTCGAGAGAAGTGCTGGAGCATGCGCGTAGGTCAGTTCAGTATAGTTCGCCTGCTATACTGCCAGAGGAGTATCATCGGTTTTATGAAGTCATGATCATCGGTTTTATGACGTCATGATTACAGAAATTGCCTCAAATGGTGGGCTATATATATATATATGCTTTGATAGCCACTCTAAGAGAAATAGTTTCGAACACATGAGAAATGAAAATTCATCTCCAGTTTCTCTAATGAATTTGTGACAGTTTAAATACAATTTTATTGCGTCTGCGCTGGCAATGCCCATGCCAAATGCCCGCCACAGCTATCTATAATGTGTTGCGTAGGCATACTAAGTGTGTATATTCTTTCCTTTAAAATGGGGGATATCCTGGGTCCTTCGCAATGTTCACTGTTAAAAAGTCTGTGGTAGGTTGCACCAAAAAATTGGTGCTATACTAGCTGCACTACTTTCGGTGAAAATATACGCCAGTGTGTGGTGAAAACAAAACCCAACAACACTGTGCCGCTTTGCACCACTTTATTATACAAAGTTGCACCACATTTTGGTGCAAGATTTCCCCTCGTGTTGTCGTGTTTTGTTTGCACCCCACAGTGGCGTATCACATCTCCGAATGTGGTGCAGCTGGTGTAGCACTAATGTTGGGTGCAACCTACCATAAAAGCTTTAACTGTGTAGCTTACGTTTCAGTCAGACGATATAGTGGATCCTTCAAGGGATGTAGTACACATTAATAACTCGCAATCGTGTGAAATACTCATACTTATACCATTTCGAAAGCATTCACTTAATTCAACATCTACTGCTACGTACCCATTTGAATGTGAAATATTTTTTAGCTTTGAGAGGGCTTTGTTAATTTCATGTGCTCTTAAGGTGACAAAATATTAAGCAGTGTGTTTACTGCGCTCCCTTGATCACACGTATAGCTAAGATTAATTCTGTAGGTATTTGGATTTCAGCCAGAATGTTTTCTATCAATGAATCAAAAACGAAGACATTTTTCACATGAGTTTTAAGTTATTCTCCGTTTTTTCTCCCTTTTGGATATAAATTGACATTTTCCTGTAGCGGATACAGCATGCATGTTTTGTGTCCATTGGTATTCAATATCTAAAAATACACCTGAGTGTGAGGCAAAAATAAATTTTTGCTCTTAAAGATGCAAAATTTCTAAAAAACTCGTGCATAGAACACGTGTTAAGACTTATTCTCTTAAAGTGATCTCTGCATATTTTCATTACGGAAAATCATTTTATTTCAGGTATTTTTAATATGCATTTCTTAATCTAAAAAATTCAATATACACTGACGGAAAAAAAATCCCAACACCAAGAAGGGGTTGTGTTAGATAAACGACAGTTGGTAGGCGGTGAGAGTACATCTGTAAGATTACGTCTATGCAAATTTCGCGCTCGGCGAATACGTGGGCCGCTAATAGCGCCCCACGGAACATGCAAAGCAGGTTTGCTGTAAATACACGCTGTAACGTTCGTGAGCGTTAGTTATCGTTGAGATTCGACGTAGGGTGTTGATGTTAGTCAAGAATGCCTTTAAGAAAACGAAGAAGCCATTATCAACAGCTCACGGAGTTTGAACGAGGTCGTGTAATAGGGCTACGAGAAGTTGGATTTTCTTTCCGCAATATCTCAGAACGACTTGGCAGGAATGTTGCCACCTTGCATGATTGTTGGCAGCGGTGGTCAAGGAAAGGTACTGCCTCAAGAAGACCGGGTTCTGGCGGGCCACTACTGAGAAGGAAGACGGCTGTGTACGGCGTATGGCCGAGGAGCATCGTACCGGGTCTGCGGCAGCAATTCGAGTGCAGGTGCCACCACAGTGACACAACGAACTGTTACAAATCGGTTACTTGAAGGAGAGCTTCGAGCCAGACGTCCTGTAGCGTGCATTCCACTTACTCCAAAACACAGCCGTTTGCGACGTCAGTGGTGTCAACCTAGAGCTCACTGTAGGACGGAGTGGAGATCTGTTGTGTTTTCTGATGGAAGCCGGTTCTGCATGGGTGCCAGTGATGGCCGTGTGTTGGTTAGAAGGAGGACAGGTGAGCGCCTGCAACCAACCTGTTTGTGGCCGAGACACACTGGACCTACACCTGGAGGTATGGTCTGGGGAGCAATTTCCTATGACAGCAGGAGCACTCTCGTGGTTACCCCACGAACCCTGACCGCACAATTGTACGTCGGTTTAGTGATTCCACCTGTTGTGCTGTTAATTCATTAACAGCATTCTAGGGGGTGTTTTCCAACAGGATAACGTTCGCCCGCATACTGCTGTTGTAACCCAACATGCTCAACAGAGTGTCGACATGTTGCCGTGGCCTGCTAGATCACCAGACCTTTCTCCAATCGAGAACGTATGGGACATCATTGGACGACAACTCCAGCGTCACCTCCAACCAGCATTAACCGTCCCTGTATTGATTGACCAAGTACAACAGGCATGGATCTCCATCCCACACCTGTACGACACAATGCATGAACGTTTGCGTGCTTGTATTTAACATTCTGGCGGTTACACCGGTTATTAATGTACCAGCATTTTTCATTTAAAATAGTTCTTCTCCCGCTTACAATAAGCTGTGATCTTGAAACCTTAATCGATTAAATATGTTACCTATACAAATGTATTGCCGCCATTTCTTTCCTCTACAACTATTTTTTCGTGGTGTTGGGATTTTTTCCGTCAGTGTTTATTCCTTTTTGGAAGTCACATCTTTTTTAGTTGTTCTCATCTCTCTTCTTTTATGCTTCAACATTTTGGGTTTTCCTGATAATTTGTTAACATGCAACTTGTTCTTAGACCTACCTAATTTTGTTGCTGGTTCCATAAGAGCTTTAATTACTTTTCTGTTAACTTCTGAAATATCCACTTTTTCCAATGTTAGGCCTTCTAAAGCAGAGAATCTGTTCTTCAGTTCCAATTTGAAGGTATTATGGTGTATTTTAAGGTTGGTTATGTCAATACATTTTGTTTGTTAATGAGCTTGCCACGATCGAGTTTAGCGTTGAGGTGCATCTTACATCTCACCAATCTATGGTCACTACCTGTGTTGAACTTGTTTAGCACACTGCAGTCTTCTATGACGAATTTTTTGTTACACATAATAAAATCAATTTCACTTGTCGTTCCATTTGGATGTCTCCATGTCCATTTCCTGTGTGGCTTTTTCTTGAAAAAGGAGTTCAAGATGAAAAACCCTTCTGCCTCTGCAAACTCAACGAGAGTATTTCCACGCTGGTTTCTGTTGCCGTGACCGAATTTACCTACTGAAGTTTCATTCTGTTGCCGTTGCCCTATTTTTGCATTGAAACCTCCCATAATTATCTTCAAGTGTTGCTTACCTTTATTGTTTAGATGACGAATTTCCTCATAAAATTCTTCAACTTGTACTTCAGGATGACTTGTCGTGGGTGCATAAGTTTGAATAATCTGAGCCTTGTATCTTCTCGATAGTTGGATAACCAGTCGTGCAGCTCTGTCAGAGGAACTTTCAACTTCTACAACTTTATCCTTCAGTTTCTTGTTTATTATAAATCCAACACCACTAGTTCTGCCAGTATCTGTCCCACGATAGTAGAAGAGATGTCGACTTTTCAGTTCAATGAGATCTTCTCCTTTTCTCCTTACCTCCCTTAGCCCGACGATGTCCTATTTGATCCTTTGTACTTCCTCTTCCAATTCAAGAAGCCTTGAATCAGAAGATAGGGAGCGTCCAATATACGTAGCCAAGGTCAGCATCAGATGGCAGCATAGTCCGTTCATCCTGTGATTCTTAGCATTATCTGCCTTCATGTCGCACTGGCCGCTGCCTCGGCCAGGTACATTCCAGCTGCTGGAGACTGAGGGCCAAGATTTAAATTGTGGAGTCATTTTAGAGGAGTTTGGCCATAACTCACCACGCTGGCGTAGCGGTTTGGTGAGTGTGGGATAGCATTTCCTCTAATCCCGATGGTATAGTTATACCGCTATTGGCGGTCGTCACAACCCCTTTAGTGGGAACAGGATGCACCCCGAGAAGGCGGGGTTGACATTTTCAAGGAGAGGCTGTGATGTTACGCATCACCTGATCTTATATTCAGTTTTCTTGCCTTGCACAAATAGCATATTTCGTCTTTGCCTTCAATAGCTTCCCATCATTGTTACTTTAATCAGGCCAAGACGCAATGTCGAATGTCTGAATAGTTGTCATATCATTCCATTTAATTTTTCAAGCATGTTGTTTGCAAATGTGTCTTTCCGCCCGGCATACTGTATCTTCAGTATTTTCGGCTTCAATTCTTGGAATTTTCATCACTCGAAGCCAGAACTACATCTCAGATGATCCAATTTTATTAAAATTGTTAAAGTGTCCATTAAAATGTTAGGAATGTTTTCAATCTATACCAACTGTTTAGTGTCCGGGATCCTAATAGCTATTGAACACCACTTCATATGAAAGACTAGTTTTTAAGTAATACTTACATGTATGAAATAATTTTTCGCAAGAAATTAGCCGTGGCTGTGTTATTCTTAATTTCATTCAATCATCACCTTAACATCTGTCGTTTAACGGCACCTAAACTACTGCATCATCTACTCGTCGGTCTTCCTTCCACAAAGACGTTCATTCTTTTTGTTCCATCATTTGCGGATTTCGTTACTACGGTTTCTACATTTCGTCTTGACCGAAATTCAATTTGTATTTACTGCTTAAAACTCTGTTGGTGGTTTTTAAGGGTTTCTAGTGTTCGTCTTTTTTTTCGTTTGGTTCATCTAGATGTGCGATACCAACAAAACAATTCGTGCTGCAGAACTTAAAATAATACTTCTTTTCTTTCAGAGACTTCCATCGGAATCTCTTTTATGTATACTGAAGTAGCACATACGTGTTAAATGGAAGGCCAGATGGAACTCGACAAGGACAATCTTGACTTACATGCACATCTATGGCGTTGATACATTTTTACAAACTGCTTACTGCACAGAAATCCGACCTGCAGGAATCACAAATAGCCACAGTATTGGAAAGCTTCGTGATTGAAGTGTATTCGAAAGAAGCATGATAGTGGGCAGAAGAGAGGAAATGCTAGAATCTTAGAAACGGAAAAAATGCACGGCTACCCCAAACAGCTTTATCAAGGATGTACTATGAGCGGTAGCAAACAACCCAACAAGCAATCAGAATTCTTACAGTGGGCGTAAAGAACTGGCTAATATTCGAAGGGAGCGGTGGTTGCAGATGGTTTTACCCGACAACACATGGATTCCATTGAATTTTGCAATCACGTAGTTCGACAAATGTGTCCAGTAGATAGTCTGCATTCAGAGCTGACCTCACTCTGCATGAGTGCGGAGTAACCGCCCGCTTCTACTTCGTGTACCTCCCATGTATACTAAAAAACAAGTTGGTCTGCAGTGGCTTAGGGTACATCACGACCTGACGCTGAAAGACTGTCAAAAGGTCACTTGGAGAGGTGAGTAAGGTGTTCAGATAATCCACGCCTAGAATTGGACAGAAAATGAATAAATATCATCAATTTGTGGTTTCCATTACATATATGCAGATGTCTGTTTCCAAATGAAAACATTTATTTCTACTTGTAAGCTTTGCCAACGAAATCTTTGATTTCCTGAATCTTGTCTAGTAGGTCATATCTCTTTTAATTATCTTTTCAACTGGGGTGCGGAATATGCACCCTTCTCTGATGACGCAAACGAAAAGGGATGAGTGGTAAAATGCGCGATGTGGGATCTGTTACATCGCGCCTTTTGCCACTCATCCGTTTTCGTTTGGGTCATCAGACAAGGGTGTACATAGAACCGGTGTCGAACGGCAAAGCCAGAAAGACATTTGTCCTAAACAAATGAATCAAATTAGCATAGTAGTTACCATATTTTTTTTTAATTTTTATTTCTAACCACTTCTACTCGCTAATGGAGATTACTTTTCGACTGCTTTGATAAAGTGGATGGAAGAAGTGTGAACTATAATATGAAATATGTTTTTCATTGCGAGACCATAAATTAATACATCTATTGCTTAAAGATTTGTTATTAGAACGATTTATTTCTGAGTGAAAGAAGTCTACTTATACCACTCATTCGTTCCGTTATTTCGATACCACATTTGTGTGTTAAATATATTTGCATTAACGGCTGCTCAGAAGGAAAATAATCATTTGCCTACATATAAAAAATGAATGTGAGTAGGATACCCTCAGTAATTTAATACAAAATTACCATATTTATCTATTGCAGTTTCCGGAAAAAGTGTCAACACTCCATAGGACAGTTGCTTGACTGAAATGCGCATATTTTCTGCTGGGTAATTTACCTATTTTGCAAAAACGGGCAATAGCTTCAAAAGTAATTATTGATTCTACTGCGCAAATTACGGAAACAGAGGTTTAAATCTGCTAAAGCAGTTCGTAAATTTATTTAAGTTGATAAAGAAAGCCTGGCGGTTATTCAAACCGCGTAAATATGCTTCCAGTAACTTGTGTTTGTTGGCATGAGCTTTAAAAGAATGTTCCGAGTTGGCACTCTGCTCTTTACTTGGTCGCCCTGCATTAAATATCACTTATGATTTTAGATGTCGTGTATTTCATTTTATTGTTGCTATTAGAACCGATACGAATTCAGCTGTAAAACTGTTTCCAATAGTATGAAGTCAAAATATATTTTTGTTCTTAAATTTCAGCGATCTCTGGATGCGATAAATAGCAAAATGAAAAACTAAACTTTGGTGACGGCACACAAATTCCAAAGAAAGACAGATAAGCAAAGCTCAGGTAAAAATTGTGTGTAATTATCTCAGAACCGTATGAAGAGAATGATAACAAGAAAGGTTTCTCGATGATTGGTTTAATACGCGCTGCAGCTCTTTGGACTGAATAGCACTAGCACTTCAGAAAATGTCTCCCCTAAAAAAAATAAAAGCTGTATGATTGGTACACTGCCGTATCATAATTTTTCTTTTGAACTTAATACTGTAACTACACTAGTGTGCAAAAATTAAGGACAAAGAGGAGAAATTAGCACAACAGCGGAACGAACTGGTAGAACGGACCGAAAGACCACACAGCAGTTAGACTAGGGTCCGATACGGTAGATCATGCGCATATATGCAGCATGACGTAGGGGGAGCGGGAGTGTCTGAAGGGTATAAAGCACACGGGCGGTGTACTCTCAGCAATTCGGTGAAATCTATTTCACATCGGTTTGAACGACGTCGGGTTTCTACCACCGTGTGATATGGCCAACAGGCAATCCAGGAGACGACATCTGGTTGACTTTACCCGAGGTCGCATCATTGGGAAGTTGCAATGTCGAAGTGTGACTAGTGTACCCGAGGAGTTCGATATCGCTCACAGCACCGTTTCACGAGCTTGGAGAGCATTTCAAACGACAGGAACAGCTGTTCGACAGTTTAGTAGTAGTCGTCCACGAGCAACCACTGCGGGGACGACCGATATATTGTCCTACAGGCGAGAAGACACAGACGGCAGGCAGCGGGAAAATTCGCAAGGCACATGCAACAGACAACTGGACGTCCGTTATCGCGTTTTACCGTGGCCAGGAGGCTGCACAAAGGAAGTGTATTTGCACGACGACCAGTACAGTGTGTGCTATTAACGGCTGCTCATCGGAGACTGTGGTTTCTGTGGTGCCAGGAACACAAAAACTTGACACATTAGCAATGGAGTCGAGTTATCTTTGCGGATAGGGGCAATTTAGTCTGACGAGCGATTCTGGACGTATAAACATCTGGGGAGAGCATTGAACACGCAATCACAGCTCCAACATCATCGAAAAGGACTGGTTTGGAGATGGCGGAGTTCACATTTGGGGCGGTATCATGCTTAGTTGCTGTACTGACCTCCACATCTTCCAAGGAGGTTCAGTCACTGGTGTCCGCTATTGTACCGAGGTTCTTCTGCCTCACGTGCGTCTGTTTAGAGGGGCTATGTGTCCTCAGTTCGTCTTCATGGACGACAACGCTACACCTGATCGTACAGTGGCTGTCACAGAGCTGTTGGAGAGTGAAGATATTCAACGCATGGCCTGGCCCGCAAGGTTCCCTAACCTAAGTCCCATCGAACAAGTGTGCGACTTTCTCGGGAGACGCTTTGCAGTACGTCACCAGCCAACAGCAACGATTCCGCAGCTGCGATTGGCGCTACAAGAGGAATGGGCAGCGATGCCTGAACAGCTCCTTGACAACCTCATCCTCAGCATGGACTGACGTTGTAATTCCTGCAACGCAGTCAAGGGTGATCATATCCTCTACTAAAGACTGGATTATTCTTGGCAGCGGCATGTCACATGGACGTTTCTCTCTTCTGTCCAGTTGTGCTCGAAGGTACCTTGTCAATAAAGTGATTTCGTATCCTTTGGATTCTTTGTTTGGACGAGTTTATTCACTTGTCTCATATTCTTACATCTTGGGGATCTTATGGTATGATTTGAGTCGATGTGGTGCACTTCTGCGCGACGTTACATTCGAAAAACCGCCTCGGCCTTAATTTTTGCTCACCAGAGTAAATGCTTAAGTAGATGATATTATTAGTGTTAATTCACTTCCTTATTTCATTAAACTTTGAAAATGGTAAAATAGATGACAGTAATATAATTTATTATGTGATCCATTCATATGATTCGTTATAATACCATCTATTTACTGAAATGTATATTAGTAATTTCGACATATTTGAACGAAAGGAACTTCATATCCGTCAAAATGAATTCATTTAAAATGAGTGTATACTTTTCTTGAAGGAGTTTATTACTTTGAAGACATTATTTTCTGCACAATCGTAACGCAATTCATATGGAATATTTTTCGTAATATAGGAATCATTTTACTATATCACGTTATCATCTTAGAGGATACATTGCCACACTATTTCGAAACATCAGTGCTCACATATGTGCGGTAGTTAACTAATTAGACATATTTTTTTAAAACCCCAGTAAAACACTGGTAGGAAGGACATGGTTTTTGATAAGCCATTGTCACCCATGTTGTGGTATCAGCGGGTACGAGAGACTGGCGCAGATGAATTTTTACGCTATGCATGCAGTCATTTGGTAGAAGGAAATTGTCACTGCTCTGTCATAGAGCAGATAGGAAGTATTCTGTTCTTTTGAAAAGCGTTAAAATTGCATATAAGTCAGTTAAATATTTTCGTGATGTGTAATGGGCTAACTGCGCATTTTTCTCGCAAAAAATTCCGCTGCTATGCAAGTTTCAAGGATGGGCGAGAAGATATGGAAAATGACGAATGTCCCTGACGCCCGATTTCAATGCATATGTCTGAAATCATTTAAATGGTTTTCGAAAGGATAAATCTGTTAGTTGTGTGACCTTAAGGATTTTGGAATTTAGGATCACCGTTAATAAGGAGACGATTCGTAAAGTTTAAGAACGCGTTTGGGAGGGAAGGAGGAGATGTGTTGGTTAGTTCCGCATTTTTTGTCAGACGACGGGAAACACGCTCGAGTGGAGCACGCAAAAGACATCCTGGAGACTGCGAAAACAATACAGATTATCTCCAAAGCATTCTTGCAGGTGACGAGTCATGCTGTATTCTTTGTGATCCTGAAACGAATTGTCAGAGTCCTTAGTTAAAGTCGCCGCAGTCACACAAAAGAAAGAACAGGTTTTTGAATTCCAAAATTAAGACAATGCTTGTATGCTTTTATGACAGCAAGAAAATCGCACATCATGAGTTTTTCATGAGGGTACAGCTGTCGCTTGTAATACTTAAACATTCATTTTGGAACGGTCGTGGGAGAGGATTGTTCGAGATCGGCCTGAATTGAAAAACAGGCAATGGTTCTTTCTTAACGGTAACGCATTAGCACACAGAGCAGTCAGTGTGCATAAATGTTTCTTTTACACGAAAACAATTGTATGTACTCAAGCATTCCCCTATTCTTCAGATTTGTCATTCAGTGACACCTTTCTAATTCCTATATTAACTTTTAAGGAAACGTTTTATGAATGTCTGATTAACCTTAAGCATCTAAAAAGAAATGTTTTTCAATAAAATTAAAGACATCAAAGGAATTGGGAATTTAGATCTTTACTACATTAGAAAAGATGTTTTCTGCAAGCTCTTCCTCTCTTTGGCTGATCCTGCCAATCCTTGCATTAACGCAAGTGGAAAATATTATATGTGCAACTTAATCCTCGGCCCCTAAATGCAAGCGATCGTAGTACGTCGGCAAATGCAAATAGCTGTGTGCGATAATGGCTGAATGCAGCGACATCCAACAGCTTTCCAGGCAACCGTCACCGCCCACAGCTGTAGTGGTAGAAGGAATGAAAGGTGACGGTAAAAACAATGTCGTTCGAGAAGCGACATTTCAGGAGCTGCCTCCTGTTCGCGTTTCAGCTGAAGAAAAGTGCCGCGAAAACCCGGCAAATGATCTGTGATGCTTTGGGCGAGGCTAATGTGTCCTACAGTACGTGTAAGAAGTGGTTCTAGCGGTTTAAGCAGGGCAATTTTGATCTTCGTAATGCAGAACGTCCGGGACAGTCACAGAAAATTGACGATGAGGCACTGGAACAACTGTTGGACGTGGATACCTGTCGCGCACAGTCAGAGCTCTCCCAGGAACTCGGAGTAACACGGCAAGCCATTGCAAAGCGCCTGCACAAGCTTGAATGGATTCAGAAGTAGGGCCGTTCGGTGCCCCACCAACTCACAGCTGCGAACAAGTCTAAGTGCTACGATGTTGCTGTGTCTTTGCTCTCCAGATTCAAGTAGAAGGATTCCCTCCACAACATTTTGACCTGTGATGAGAAGTGGATCCTCTACGATAATCCTACGCGAAGCAAATCGTGGGTTTATCCAGGTCAGCCTACCACCAGTACCGCCAAACTGAATATCCATGCCAGGAAGCTGTTGATGTGCATATGGTGGAATTAGCGCGGTATCGTACACTATGAGTGCGGAAACCTGGTGAAACGGTCAATGCTGATCATTATTGTCAGCAACACTTTCGTGTGAGTGACGCAATATAGGCGAAAAGGCCATACACCGGCAAGGGCAGAAGGTCGGTCCTTTTGCTTCAGGATAACGCGTGTTCTCACAGCACGAAAACGACTTTATATACGATCACCGACCTGGGATGGGAGATTTTCCCACCCGGCGTATTCTCCAGACTTCGTCCAGTCGGATTATCACCTTTTTCACTCCCTGCAACATCACCTGAGTGATACGCACTTCACTTCTGTCGAGGAGGTCTACACAAGTATTGATGAATTTATCAACTCGAAACAGCCCTCGTTTTTCCGCAATGGCATTCGGCAGCTCCCTCACCAATGGCTCAAATGTATCCAGCACGACGGGGATTATTTCCCTGATTAGGTACGTATTCGATTTGCTATAATTTGCTGTCAACTTGTCGTGCGTGTGGCCGAGAATGAAATTCCACACCTAATACTTCGAGTAAGGTACATTCACGTAAGTTTTCTAGTTTTTTCATATTTTAAATACTCAGTGTCATCAATTAATTGCCGCCTGTATATAAACTAATGGGATGGTTTCAATTTTAAAAGAAACATTCTGTGCAAAACTGCAATTGCGTTTTTTTTTTATTTAGTAACACTTCAAAATGTTTTTCATTTTGTTGTCCGAAATAAGACATCTGCTTTTACCTCAGGATTATTGAAATGAAATTAAAAATGTTTAACGCCTAGAAAAACAATATATAAAGAATGTTGAAAATGAAAAAAAAATCCGCTTTCAAGTATACATTTTTATGTTTCCATTTTTTCTTTCGTAGTAACAATATCTTGTTTTCGGTTAGTTATCACTGTTCCGTCTCTGCTTTCTTAGAAATGCAAAATTGAAATTCCTTTAAATATCATAATGTCCCACCTTGTTAATGACAGCTTGAAGTGCAAAGCATTTCCGTCCAGCTGTAGATCAGTATAAAAATAAATAATTCTGAGGGTTCAAGCGGAAAATGAGTGCTACTATGTAACCTTTCACTTTAATATCCATTTTTTATGTCCGCTACCCAGTTTTTAGACAACTATAAGACACAAATTGTGAGAATACTTTGCGAGGATTTATACTAAGTTCTACTTGATGCCAAAAATCTTATGCGCACATTGGAATTTGTGTTGTAGATTTGGCATAAGCAGGGAGGGAACCGCGTTACACGTACATGTATTTGACGAACATCCATGCACGTAGGTCATGTAAATTTTAAAATGCTACTTTCAGGGTGTTCTAATTTTGGAAGCAAAAAGGTGTAAAATGATTTTTTATACGTGATGCGACTTTTATTAGAATTAGTTTCTTCATATATTTGGCTAATTACTATGATTAATTCGATGTAAAGTATATTTTTGAGTTTCAGGTGGTTTTAAATATATTGCAGTTATTTTCTTAGGAAATAGTTTATATTAAAATTAGGCGGATTCACATTTGCTAGGGTTCATGACAGCGCGAGGTAGATTATTGTTCGGTCAGATGAACGTTTGACCAAAAAGTAAAAAAATATAATGACAAGAAACCAGTTAGTGCAATCACATCCCGTAACGTAATTTCAACATGACTGGCTACACACCGTTGAGCAAGCACTATTAGAAAATAATTAAAATTGTAAATGCCGAAAGTATAAATCAGAAAATATTTCCTCATACGAAATTGACATACCAATCACATAATCATTATTTACTGCTTTCGCGTAGCGTTTCAAAGAAAATCCATCCCCGTCGATAGATTAAAAAAAAAAATTTAGTATTTCGATCTATGAAAATTCAGGACGGAAAAAGTCATTCAGAATAATTTTAATATATCATACAAATTTTGAAGATGACAATCCGATTTTTGGTGTAAATGTGACAAGGATGTTAAGTCAGATAATATCCGAAAACTTGAAAATGTTCATCGTCTTGGAGCGGGACTCGAATCCGCGTCCCCCAGAAAGCGCCGGTTATGCTGACCACTACACCACATAGAACGACCAAGTTTCAAGTTTCCGATCAATTTGAATATAACCATCACAGGATTCGCTAGTCGAAGCAACCGGCATTCATGTTTAGCGAATTTGGAGGTTAAGAATCTTATCCCGTGTTTGCCCGGAGAAGCAGATAAATCATGAAAGGAATACGGAATTGCGCCATATAATACAAATTTTGAAGAGGACAATCCGATTTTTGGCGTAAATGTGACAAGGATGTTAAGTCAGATAATATCCGAAAACTTGAAAATTTTCATCGTCCTAGAGAGGGACTCGATTCCGCGTCCAAAAAAGCGCCCGGGTATGCTAACCATATGCTAACCAGTTGCTTCGAGTAGTGAATCCTGTGATAGTTATATTCAAATTTATCGGAAACTTGAAACTTGATTGTTCTGGGTGGTGTAGTGGTTAGAATACCCGGGCGCTTTCTGGGAGACGCGGGTTCGAGTCCCTTTCCAGGACGATGAAAATTTTCAAGTTTTCGGATATTATCTGACTTAACATCCTTGTCACATTTACCCCAAAAATCGGATTGTCATCTTCAAAATTTGTATTATATGGCGTAATCTCGTATTTCTTTCATGATTTAATATATCATCTTGTGAATCCAATTCTTCCGTTCATACTTATTTACCTGGAAATCGTGCGATGCTTGTCAACTGTATCCAACTTGCAGAGTAAGAGCTCCTTTAGATTCCGGAAACAAACTCTCCCCTCAATTAACTTTTGGTGCACGACGCCATCTATCGCTGTCTTAAGTAAGTCGAAGCTCCGAAGGAAAAAAGTAAACGTCACTCCTTTGAGTTTAGACTAATTCCATTAATGCCTAGCCAGATTATTTCGTATGGTGGCCCTGAACTTTATACCAAGGATATGAATTGTTACTGATTTTTCAGCGCAGATTGAGCAGTTCAGTGCTTACGGTTACCTTAGGGACTACATAAAGCAGCTACTTGACACGTACCTGGGACTAAGGACACTTAAAAAAAATAAGTTTAAATAATAATATATTAATGCATTTACAATGTACCAAGCGTTTTAAAAGCCCTGAAATAGAAACCTCACACGCCCGTTGCGCTCGGGACTCATGAAGGGTAAATTTCCTGCTCAGTGGAAAAAAAAAAAAAAGCCCGTTTTAACAGTCGTCGATTTTTCTTTGTATCTTCTGTGTATTATTTTTTTTTTTTTTGAGATATTCCACTTATACCTCTCTGTAGGTTTCTTTAAGCCTTGCCCATTTGCTTTTTT
Source organism: Macrothele yani (assembly GCA_039090855.1). Lineage (NCBI taxonomy): Eukaryota > Metazoa > Arthropoda > Arachnida > Araneae > Macrothelidae > Macrothele > Macrothele yani. Next base: position 34,325 of record JAYWMT010000226.1, on the reverse strand, counting down.
TCCGCTGAAGAACATGGCGTATTGCACCTGGTTGTTCTGTAGTGAGGCAGAACTGACACGCCTTGAGTAAGATGTTTGGGTAACTTATAAATTATCTTTCTATACAAGATACCTTGTACCCATCTAAATCCAATTTTACGCACTTTTCTCTTTTACTCTCCTATCGGGAAACTCTACTCTATTACTTAAATTCTCTTATTCACCATTTACGTGGATAATCTTGTTTTAGGAAAGAGCGGTTGAACTTTATCATGGGTCGCTGACGGGCCCATAAAATCAGATAAATTCAAAAAATCGCACTACAGTTGTAAATTTCTAAGTTTGATCTCGAAGCATTCTGTCAAATAGTAAAAATGGAAATATAAATAGTAAATTATAAAATAAATGACACTGTCTGCCTTTTACGGATTTGTTTTCTACTATGCAGGGTAATCTATGAAAATGGGTTTTGATTGTGAGAAACACAGGATCCTCTGGTTTTTTCAGCTGACCATCGTTAATAGTGTCATTTTCCTTTGTCACATAATATTGCAATCTGCGTTTCTTTAAGATCATTTTTATCAACTTTCTTCAAAATTCTTTCAATTGACAAAGAAATACATTTTGACATCAGAGGCTTTGCAAAGCATAAAGCACGACACTTATTAGGCATTGCAAAACATAAATCATAGCATGTAAGGGGCAATGCAAAGAATAAGGCACATCACGTATAAGACTTTGTAAAGCATATAGCAACGCACGACTGTTGCAAATAGAGTAGCATCGCCCAGAATTTTTCAGAATATGATACTGTGGTCTGTATACTCAGAGTTAGTCTAACAGTGTTCCACTATTTAGGTTATGAGATAGCTACATCCTGTAAGAAAAAAACCCTTAGCGTTTAGAGCAAAAGTCTGCAAAATTATTGCTCTAAATATATTTTTGTTTGCTCAGACGTTTATCGGAAAAAAATTGATATCTAAAATATTTTTTCCAACAGTCAGAGCGTTTCAGAAAGGAATTTGATATGATAATTTACTCGTTCAAGAGCCTAGCATTCTCGACTGTTTCTGTCAAGCTGGGAAGTAACTTGGAGAGGAGCTAAGGTGTGGAAGAGTTCTCTCAACATTCACAACACAGAGAAAGTAAATTCACAATCGAGAAAACTCGAGAGAAGGATACCTAAGCAGGCAGTAGGAAAAGCATTTAGGACCCCACCAATCCCGCATTCACAGTTCCCACTAGTCGTGTAATGTATGAGCGGGCGTCAGTGCGATACTAATTGCTTGTCAGCAGTGGCGATGTCAGGAATTCCTGTTGGAGGAGGGTGCGTATTAAACAGCCCAACAAAATAATATTTCCTGCTTTAGATAGCCGTAAGTGACACTAATACACCTAAAACTAAGTAGGAAACCTATTTCTAAGACTCTCCCAAGAACTTGCCAGAACGAGCGTACTTGCCTAATAACTTGCATGGATCATTTGCTGCAATGAACAAATAGAAAGAGGAGATGCCAAAAATTTGGGGTACCAATGGTTCGGAGGGAACCAAAAAACCACAATGATGACTATTATTTTTTTCTTGTCAAAATCAATGTCATCAATTGAAATAATCAACGCAAGTGGACATATCCTTCTTAGATTCAGCAAGAAGACCTAATCCACACTCAACTGAACTACCCGTTCCATTTTTCACCCATCTACCACATTTCCCAGAGGATGATGAAGTACGCATTTCTGATTTCATTGAAAAGTGCAGAAAGTGACAGTGTTTTTGTAGGTACTTATCAAAAGCTTAACGTTTTAACCGACATAAACTAAGTAACCTCATCAGGAATCTCAACCTCGCAAATGAGTATTCTGAAATCTGGCCTTCAAGTTGAATGAGAAGTATTTACTTTACTCCGGAACAAACATTACGTTTTATCGTGGCACAGAAAATTATTTGGTTCCCTTTTCTTCTTTTCTCTACGAATAGGATAAAAACGTAGTGTTCTGCAGTGATGTCAGATGCCCTGTGAGGAAAATGGGCCTATCAGAACACATGCAAATAGATGGCGCGTTTTTGCTGATAGCGCCAGGCGAAGATTAAAATATGTTCTTTTGTTCAGATGTGATTCAATTCCAATCAGTCACTCTGCGATTACGAAAGAGAAATACCAATCTCTGTTATCTCCGAAAAAAATCAAGTATTAAGAACTTTAATGGGAGATTTGTGTAGATCCAAAAATGGTAAACGTTCTACTTGGTCATCAATGTGACTTCACAAAATATCTGAGCTCTTTATGTCTTTGTGAGAGCAGAGCCAAACATGACCACTGGAAAAGAAAAGATTGGATTTTGAGAAGTAATGTGAAACTGGAAAACAAAATTGCATGAATGATCCTTTGTTTGACGGAGGCTACGTTATTCCGCCACTATTACATATCAAGCGGGTCTCATGAAGCAATTTGCGAAGGCTTTGAGTAATAAAAATTTGTGCTTTGGCTATTTATCAAGCAAATATCCTGGATAGAACACAGAAAAACAGAAAACAAGGGTTTTTGATTGTGCGAAGATTAGACAGCTTAAAAAAGATTGACATTTCACAGATTTAATGAAGAAGACTGTGCCTTGTGCCTGCTTTTACGTCGTTCTAGTTGTTAAAAGACTTTCGAGACAAACATAAAAAAGACAACAACCCTGAATTACAATAAGACATACTATCCAACTTTAATATGTCTGGCTATGAGCATCAAGGTCCAAAACCTACACCACGTATATCACAATATAGAAAACCTATGGAAGAAAGATAACGATTTTAGGGAACAGCAGGAAGAAATGATTCACCAGTACGTAAATACTATGGAGGAGAGATAACGGAGAAAATGGGTTACCCAAGTGATGGGAAATTACTGCTGTCACATTCAGCGAAAATTTCCTGGAATATCGCACTTTAGAAAGTCCTATAAAAGAAGCTTCTTACATTTGGATGACTGATCATTTTGTATTATCTTTTGTTGAAATAAAAGGATTTAGTAATATGTGGTTATTTAAGTAGCACGTAAAATTGATACATCAATATTTAACAACATATTATCACAATTTGAAGATGATGCGATTACGAAAAAACATATTTTGACGTGCTACCAGTTGAAGCAGCATATAAGATGAATATGCCGCGTATTTATAAAACTATAGATGATTGGGGAAACTAATGCTATTTTTGGAAACAGCGCCTGAAATATATCCAATAATATGTCTGACTTTTTAGGCACAAACTGTGATTCGGAACGGTAGTCCTCAGTAATGAATTCAAATAAAGAATAAATTCATTGCCTCTCATTTCTTCCTGCTTTTGTAGTTAACAGACGTGTGGTAATCTGCTTGTACTAGTCTCAAGGTCAAGCCGAGGGCTCCCCGTGGCGTCCTCGAAGGCAAGTTCAGCGATTTCCGGGTCCTGTGGAGTCACTCTTATAATCCCGTGTGCTTTTTTCCAGTGCCACTTCAAATCTTCGAGAAGGTGCGTCTCGAGTGGTGATTCTTGTGTGTTTTGTGAGTGTTTCACGATTCCGAGTTCTTTGTGAGTGTAATTCCGGTGCTTCTTCAATACTTCGAAGTGCTTCAAGTCGTCGATTTGTGAAGTGTGTTGTGTGTTTTGTACTTCGGTGAGTCATCTAGTGCGTGTTTATTTGGCATGTGATTCGTTCCAGCCAATGTTTTGGGTTTTCGTGATTATTAGGACTGTGACTTGTTCGAGCGAAATTCGGGAGTGTTTTCTTCATTAAATTTGTGTTTCATCGCAAATCAAGAAGAAGATGTCAGCAAAATAAGCTTTTTGAAAAACATTTTTGTTTTCTGCTTCTTTTGAGTTTAGGAGTTAGCTACGAGTTAGACTGTTTTTCATATAGTGACGGCAATCGGCTCTTGCCAGGCAGTTAATCTGGTTCTTCTCTAGCTGTTCAACTATTTCGATCTAGAACTTAGGATGTCATCCTAGTGTTAGGGATTAGTGCTCAGTGCAGTTGTTCTCTAGTGCAATTAGATAGAAGTTAGGCAGTAGTGTATCTTGTCGTAGTTCATTCTATGCCGTAGTGTATTTTGCAGTAGTGTTTATCTGTTTAGAGTCAGGTTTAAAATACTAGGTTCTAGAGTAGTGTTCAAACTTATAGTTTAGAGTTAGTCCTGTTCAAAAGTTTTTAACTTTTGTTAGGTTCTAGGTATATTTTAGTGCTTTTATTTTGTGAATTTTGATTTCTTTTGTACTTCGCTCACATATGGCTTATTCCCAATACAAATCAGAGATGATGACCTCCCTTGAGTGAATCTCAATTGTCTGTAGCCGGAGAGCCGAGAGTGCCCTTGCTCTCGTGAATAAAGCTAAGGACTTCCTCTCCTCCCTGGATGAAAGCTCGGACTGCCGTGGTCTGATGAGCACCATCCTGGCTTCCCTCTGCGTTGCTATTGGACTCCTAGCAGAAGGAGTTCAGCATAAGGGCAAGATGGCACATGCCATGAGCGAAGAGGAACAACTGTGGAATTCAGCCGTTAGCTCGGAACACCCTGTTCGTGAGAATGTTCTGGCAGACCAATTGGGTCCCAGGAGTCTAAAGAGTCGAATGACCCTGCAAGTGGCAGTGACGACTCAGGACAGGATGTCTCCCGTAATCTTGCGGAAGAGACGTGGACTGGCAGTGAAGTCTTTGATCCAGAGCATAGGCCAACCTATGCTGAGGGTACAGCTAAGCCCAATTTCCTACCCAAAGTATCCGGAAAATCCCCGAGCAGGTTGACGGTGCTGGGAAGAAATGGGACAGCAAAGCCCCAAACTTTGACTCAGCCAATCTCCTCGGTTGTTGATGCTCCTGCAAAAAGTAATGGTTTCGTCAAGAGGTCAAGCAAGGAAAGGTCTCCCTCACCCATCGAAAATGGGAAACTGGCTGACCTAAGAGACGCCGTCATTGAACACCAATCTGATCCACTATGCGTAGAGATGCATGGGGTCAACCCAAGCATCTCCGTGATCGCGGAACAGGTACAGGTCACCAAAGACCCCGAGACATGTGTGCCATCCAACGTGTTCAAAAGGGTTCCACCGATGATTTGCAGAGGAATTAGCAACTGACCTCTGATCTATGAGAGAATAGAAAAAGAGTTTGAGGAGACGGCGTCGGTAAAAATTGTAGGGCATCGTGCAACCATAAAAGTGAAAACTATCGCCGATCATCGGCATTTGACATCTCTACTCGTAAACGGTAATGTTGAGTTTATCACTTTCACCCTGCCGACAGAAAAACCGCTCCGTCTTGTCATTAGAGGACTAGGATTGCGTGTCCCAGTCGATAGCATCAGGGAGCAGTTACAGGATTCCTTTGCCGTCACAGAGGTGTGCCGGCTTCAAAACAGCCGCAAACAGGACCTTCCACCTGTCATGGTTCAACTCTTTAACACTGAACAAAGGAGGCACATGTTCCGGTTGGTATCTCTCCTTGGGGTTTCAATCTCGGTTGAACCCTACCGAACTAAGGGCAGGATACAACAGTACTTCAAATTCCAAGGCTTTGTTCATGCCATGTCCAACTACAGACAGAGTACACTGCGGCAAGGATAATTGCAGCAGGGAGTGCAGGGCTGACAAGAAGACACAGCGTTTCTGTGTCAATTGCAGTGGTGAACATGGAGCTAACTGGTATGGTTGACCCATTTAAAAGCAGCTTGCCAACAAGTTACAGAAAAACAACAGGCAGAAACCAGAGCCGAAGCAGAAAAATATTTCAACAAAAAGTAGGGCCCCTACTAAACATACTGCTGTTGACCCCAAACCGGCAAAGGAGAGTTCCCCAGCTACTTCCATGCGTTCCACGTCTGCTACAAGCTCCAAGAGGAGAAATAGGAAAGGCAAAAATAACAAAAACAAGACTGATAGTCAACCAGCAAAAGTTACGCCTGCCCCTCGGGCGATAACAAAAGTGGCTTCCCACCCTGCCACTGCCGAGGTCATGGATCAAAAGCTGCTCTCAGAGCTTATAGAGCGCATTGATCCCGCTGTCCTCAAACGGGTTCTGGTTGCCTGTCTGGCGGCTTAAGCCTGAGCTCCTGTCACGATTAGCTCGTTATGGACAGTATCAACATAATGTTTTGCAATGCGAACGGCATCAGGAATAAACCTGCTGAACTTGCAAGCTTCCTGAAAGATCATGACATCAATGTTGCTCTTATCTGTGAGTCCAAACTCACACCTAGGATCAAGCGAATCAGTGTTGCGAACTACCAGGTGTTACGGCAGGACAGAGATACGGCGCCCTCTGCAATCAACCAGCAGGAGGTACTGTCATTTTAGTCCAAAATGCTTTAAGTCAGAAATGGTTTATCGCAACCTTCAAGGATCTCAAGGATGTTGAGGTACTGGCTGGTAAGCTAAAAACATGCTCAGGTTTGATTAAATTAGCTTCCATTTATAACAGTCCAGGGAAGGTACCTTCTGACGATGATCTTGACATATCTTTTGGGGACCCCAGTCCCACTGTAGTGGCTGCTGGTGACTAAAATGCTAAACATTCTGACTGGTTTTGTCGGTCAACAAATAGTGCTGAGGTGGCACTATCGCAATACACTGACAAGCTGGATCTTACAGTTGCAAGTCCGGTCCAACCTACTTGCACCCCGTAGCACGGGGTTGGCGATGCCATTGATTTTGCTGTCCTCTAGTGTGTGAGGCACTTTAATCAGGTCTCTGGTTTCTGGGCATGACTCAGATCATGACCCAGTCCTACTGAGATTGAACGGAGTCGCAGCCACCTAGCGGACGACGATTTATACTGATTGGAAGTCTTACCAGGATTTTATTGCTCAGGCTGATCCGCCCACGGTGGAGACTAATACTCGTTCGAACGTCGACAGTGCGATGGAGGAACTCACTCGTTGCTTACAGGCAATCTTGGATCGATGCAGGAAGCCCTTAGCTCCTGCCCAAGACTCTTATGCACTTCCTCAACGTATTGTCCGGACGATCCGAGAGAAGAACAAGTTCCGAAGGATCTGGCAGCGGTCGAGATTAGCCGACGACAGGGTTTGTTATACTTCATGCCGCGATCTTTTCCGGGCAGAAATCCGCGCGTTCAGCGAACCCCTATAAAGCAAGTACCTTCTCAAGGCGGGTCAACCTCGTCAGGATGATGTGCGGACGATTCTTCGAAAACTCCGGTGTAGTAAGACTGTCATACCGCCCGTTCTCGGTCTACAGGGTTTGGTGTACGGTGATGCCCTGATAGAGCAGTTCTCATCTCATGACATCCAAAATCCTAGTCACACGCATAGGGTCATGGAGGCTTTAGCTACATACGAGCTTGATGATACAGACGAGGGCATCTCGCCTGTTAGTTACCTCGAGGTAACTCGACACATCAAAAAGCTAAAGGTGAAAAAATCTTCCGAAGGAGATGGAGTTTCGGCAAGACCTGATAAACTGCTACCTGAGAGCTAGATTATGGTACTGGTGGATAATTTCAACGGGTCTCTCCGCCTGAAGTATTTCCCCGGAGACTAGAAAGAGCAGTGCTGGTGGTGTTGCCCAAACCTGGAATAAATCATATCTTACCTGAGACCTACCGTCCAATATCTCTCTTGCATGTACTGGGTAAACTCCTTGAGAGGGTCATCGTCTCTAGGCTTCTAGAGTTCTGTGAAGCTAATGGTGTGATTCCTGACGAGTAGGGTGGTTTCCAGGCGAAGAGTGCTACGCCCCCAGTTTATCAGACTTACGGAATTCGTTTCTGAAGGACGAGATAAGAGCGAGTATTTACTGCTGTCTTCCTGGCCATCAGCAAGACATTTGACCGCGCTTGACATGATGGTCTCCTGCACAAGTTGCAGAAGCTTCGATGCCCTGGTCCACTTGTTGAGCTGATAGGGTAGTACCTCAACAGCCGCAGTTTCACTGTTAAGACTAACGGTGAGCTTTTTTCGGAAAAGAAGATTCGGGCTGGCGTTCCTCAGGGTTCGGTTCTTGGACCAACGCTGTTTCCCATTTATCTGCACGACTTACCCAAGCCCTAACAACGGCAGGTAATGATGTACGCAGATGATACAGCTGTTGTAATCAGGTCCCTGAACAAAGGCAGAGCAGTGAAGCTCCTCCAGGACTTTCTCTTTCATCTGGAAACCTACTACACTGACAGACGGATGAAGATCAATCCGTCTAAGAACAGTGCGCTGTTGTTTTTTGGATCTCTCCAATGAGTAACGATTCTCGTTATGTTTCAAGAGACAATCCCCTGGGCTACCACCACTAAGTACCTATGGCTCCAACCAGATTGTTGACTTTCGTGGGTAGCGAACACCAGCTACGGCACCAATAAATCTAAACAATGTATTGGGCAGCTAGCTCCACTACTCCACCAGAGAAGCTTCGTTACAACACTGCTGTAGAAGATTTCGTCAGGGCGGTGCTTACCTACGCCTGCTCCATCTGGATTGTTATTAGTAGAAAACAGCGAGGGAGAATCGAGAGCGTGCAGAGCCGAGCACTTCAAATGATCACTGGCGCTCCCCCTTGAACCCCACTTCGTAACCTGAGGAACACACTTGGAATCGAGAAGGTACATGAGTTTTCCACCAGTCTAGCCAAAACGTTCTTCACGAAAGCGGAAACCCAAACTAATGGACTTGTTAGGGGCGCGGTTGATTACAATCCCAGCGAATTCCGTAGGTATCCCAGAACTAAGGCGGCGATCCTTGACCCCCCCTTGAGAGGGAGAGTAAGTATGTGAACACTGGTGGGTGTTAGACAGACCACCACCCCTTTTTGACATTGGCATCGAGATGTTAAAAATGGATTCTGCACGGGCATTTGGATTTGGTCTGGTTTTGTTGCTGTGACTCCCTCGTGCTTCGGTGGCCGGGTGGTGTTGTGGGCCTCTCCTTTGTTGTGCGGTGCTTCGTTCCCTTTGCCCCCTTCCACACTGACTGGTGTCACGGATCACCTTCTTCTTTCACTACATTTTTCTGTTTGTTTTTCCTATTGAGTTCACTTACTCAGATCTCCTAGCTTCTTGTTTCTAAGGGCAGTTTAAGACATGGGGTCCGACACTGCCTTCCTAAAACTTCTTCAAATATCGTGATATCGTGCCTTTTATTAAACACTTTAAAGAACATAATTTCATGTTGGCTCATCTCAGTAGATATGAGCTTAACTGGTATTTGTTGATCGGCGCAAATTGTGACTGCTACTCAAAAGTAACAGTGATTTTTAACCGTGTTTGGAATCATAGTTTGGAACATGTTCTTTCACTTCTGTCTCAGGAACGTAATAGAAGAATCAGCTAAAGTTAAAACGAGAGTGTGAGTGTGCTGTCATACATATGTGTGTGTCTTGGCCGTAAATACATTATTGGTTGAGACAGACTACAATATTATGAATTTGTTTGTTTTCTGATTCGAAGACACGGGCACAGTACACATGAAGTTGTATGGCAGAAATGTCTTTCCTTATATGTACACCATTGTAATAAGTCAGAGTATGAGATTATGCAAACTGGTTAATACCGGATGATTTTCACAGGGTATGTAGCGAATGCGGAAAATTATGGGCAAAGAAATAATAAGAATCAAATAACACCTGTTGTGATAAAGGACGATTTTAATTTAAGCCACTCATTAAGTTCATATGAACGGAATTTCCGTGGAGGTTCATTTAATATCTTGCATATTATATAGATGCACATTGGTACAAAACCAAACTGGTAGTTAATAATTTATATTTGAATTGTGGACCACTCCTCAATGCCGAGTTTCGAAAAAATAATGTAAATCATATTCCAGGAGACTTACAGCAAAGTGAAAGTCAAAAAAATAAAATAAAAAGATATTGAAAATTTTCTATTTGGATTTTGGATTTAAATATCCGGCACACAGTTATATGTTTATTTTACATATTTCCTGTATAATTCTGTAATAAATTTTGAAATATAATTGAATTTCGGAACGCACTCAAGCCTCCCCACACCCCTTTCCAAAAAATAAAACAGAAAATTTAAATAAAACGGTGTACCGAGAATCTAAGAAGTTTTAGGTTATTCCGTCGATAGTTTTGTTAAGTAAATCTATCGGTATTTTAACCGTCAGATGATTCGAATAATATTTCTTTTCTTAACAATGAGGCATCTGGATCACCTGTTACAAAGCGAACTCGCCCAAGTATGAAGTGACAGCGAATGTCCAAATTCAACTGACAAGCAACGTTATGAAAATATCACGAATAGCTGGTAGCAGAAGCACACATCACAACAGCAGATAGCGAGTAACAGGAGCAGAATCCACTCGGTGACAATTCACACGGCGCGGTGACCCATCACGAAGAGCATGCTGGGTAGCAGTGATAGAGTCAGGAGCATATGTGTTGCTGGCTGTTACAATCATTGTTACTTAAGGTTTTCAGCAGGAGGCGCTCTCTGTGATTTTTCGATAACAGTGATCAAATCACAGGTAGTGAAATATCGCTCATCTCTACACCTGAGATATCTTCCGACGTGTTCTGTACATTTCAAAGTGATTCAAACTTTAGTATGAAAAATTGAGAACGTCTTCTGAGGTGAGCAGGTGGGAATTATATTTTTCTTACATATGTTTCTTGGCACACATGGCTCTGACAAAAGGTTTAAACTTTTCAGTTTTTAACTTGTAGACGACGTTTTCAGAGACATACGGACATCAGTTAATTTTTTACGATCTCAGTGACTAGTGACGTGCCTGAAAATGCTTCTCAAATTTAAAGACGATAAAAACATTTTTAAAAGTACCATAAGTGTAACAGACTGAGTGCATTAGCCATGCCATCAATAGAACAAGTTAGTAAAAGCATGCAATGCATTGATTATGATACGCTTTCTAACATATCAGAAATCATTACTCTAGTTATGAGTATAATGGCTGTGGAATAAATCTCGCTGCTGTGTCCTGTCCTTTGACCCCATTTAGATGATATTCAACAGAACCAGTTCAGTATACCTCAAGAATAACATACTAAAGTTTTGTAGCAATAGAAGCAGTTTTACGCAAGTAATGAGAATAATGGCTGTGGAATAAATCTTACTTTTGTGCAATGACCTTTGACCCCATTTCATTGATATTCAACAGAACCGGTCCACTATACCTCCGGAACAACATAATTACGTTTTGTCCCAATCGAAGCATTTTTAGGTAAGTTATGATGCACAAGGGCAGTGGAATGAATCCCACTCCAGTGTCCTGACCTTTGACCCCATTTCGCCCATTTTCAATAGGGTTCGTCCCCAGAGGCTCCCTACCACATACTAAAATTTTATCGAAATCAAACCATTTTTGCGCAAGTTATGACGCATAAGGGCAATTTAACAAATCCCGCTCTTATGTCCTGCCTGACCTTTGACCCCATTTCGCCTATTTTCAATAGTTTTCGTGCCCAAGTGGTTCCGTACCACATACTAAAATTTCATCGAAATCGAACCATATTTATGCATGTTATGACGTGTAAAGGCAATGGAATGGATGGCGCTTTTATGCCCTGACCTTTGACCCCATTTCGCTCATTTTCAATAGGGTTCGTCCCCAGTGGCTCCCTACCACACACTAAAATTTCATCGAAATCGAACCATATTTACGCATGTTAGGACGCATAAAAGCAATGGAATGGATACCACTTTTATGCACTGACCTTTGACCCCATTTCATTTATTTTCAATAAGGATCGTCCCCAGGTGGTTCCCTACCACATACTAATATTCCATCGAAATCGAACCATTTTTACGCAAGTTATGACGCATAAGAGCAATGGAATGAATCCCGCTCCTTTATCCTGACCTTTGACCCTGTTTCACCCATTTTTAATAGGGTTCGTCCCCAGTTAGTCCCCTACCACATATTAAAATTTCGTCGAAATCGAACAGCTTTCACGTGAGTTATCGTGCGGACAGACAGACGGACAAAGCTGGAGCATATACGCTTCTTCAACCTACGGTTGGAATGCGTATAAAAGGCAGGATCAACAAAATACTAAATTATAATGAAAGTGTTGTTGACATGTTTGCCTTTCTGAAAGATAAAAAAAGAGGATTTTGAGTACAAAAATTGTACCTGAGAAGTTTTATCTGATACTAATAGTACTTTCATTTCATGCCTTTCACCATTTCGAACACTATGAACCCCCACTTTTAAGACTCATTAGCCGCTACTGCCATTTGATCATTTTGTAGTATCAACTTACATCTGGGACGCAGCAATGGGTCCAGCCTTTGTCGTAGAAAGCAGTACAAAACTTTTTTTTGTATCTGACCTCACACTTTTTTGGATGTCCATGCTTTATATACTTTAAATTTATTTTTCAAATTAAATAGCAGGGTATGAGTTGTTGTAATCTTGCTGTTTACTCATTGAATTAAAACAGTCAGAAGGAAAAGTCAATTTTCATTTAATCCTTCAAACTTCTGTTGAGTCGAAATAAGCAGTAATTAAGCTAAATGGATGCACCTCTTAGTATATGCTATTTCGTTTTACCAATAACTTTTTAATAAGTGTATCTGTACCTGGTGAGTCGTGTGACATCATCTAACACAGTTTTATAGGTTTTTTTTCTGAAAAGCCGCTGTCTAGGAAATTGCTTGCCCTCTTAAACAAACGACACCGGCGTTTTGCTTACCCACAATTTTAAGACAAGTACCGTCCTGCATGAAGTACCCCCAGAGGCAAAACTGGAAGAGGATTTATTCCGGTGCTACTACATTCTTTTAGCACTTTGCGATAGCTACTGCTCACCACTGAGCATCAATAGTGACTTCTTCGATGATGTGCCTCTAAATTATGGACTGCGTCCGAATGGCGGCATATAGCTTGCAGTTACCAGGCACGAATTGTGCCTAGGAGAGGATGACAAATGCATACGAGTCTGGTGGCAATTTGACACTTGTGTAGGAGTCACGAACTGGGGAGGTTTCAGACCCGCTTTTACAAATTTCTGAACTGCTACGTGGTAAGCAGTTCAGAAATCCGCAAAATCTTTGGGGATTTGACGTGAAGCACTAAAATTCCCATAGGATTATGATTATGACTATTGTGTCGTGCCTGCAAATCATGGACTGCGTCCGGCAGGCCTTATCGCAAGAATCCCTGTGGACTCTGACTGAACGGAGGCACCCTTCCTCAGTAACCGACGGTGGAGGACGTAGAGAATCAGTTGCAGATTCCCCACTTTGTAGACGACAACATATGCCTTTGAAATACTGTGAAATCTATCTGTGTGGAGCACTGAAAACTCGGTTAATCTTTTATTGAACTTCAGAAAATAAGCGCGAAACTTACATTAAAAGGTATAGGAGATACGTTATATCGAACAAAACACGAGTCTCAATATACATGTATATGTCAAACATTTTATGCCACCAGTGCCGCTCATAATTTACGGTATGGGATTTTCAGCAGACGCATACCTCCTAAGACTTCCAAAATCGTATGTCATGTGCTTATTCAATGTCGTGCACCATGATTTCTTTTTCTTTTGAAAAACGAGTTTCTAGTTATGTTTAACTTTACCTGGTACTCAAAACTGGCTCTCACGGTAACTAATGAGCGCAGCATGAAACATTTAGATGAAACAAATAGATATGATGTAAACAACTGGAACACTACTTTAATTTATTTATTTTATCCAAAAAATAAGTGGTTATAAACATAGTTTCTATTTCCTTATATTTTTTTTTATATCGGTTTACACTTATGAATATGTATGCCAATAAAACCATGTAGCTGTATAATTTGCAGTATTTTTACGAGAGTTGAATTGGATTTACCCCACTTTTATTGTAATAGTTATGGTACGGTGTCATTCCCGTTTGCAAAAATATCACTAAAAAACGGGAGGATTCTCATTGAAAATGTCTTCCAGACAATGGAGTTGGACGACGTGGTCGACTGCCGGCAAGAGAAAAATGTCAATAAGAGAAGCTGATTTCTATAATTTAAACCTCACAAGAGAAATATCGTTTTAAAAAATGGTGGAAAACCTTCACGTTTCAAAAAAGTTGAAAATAATATACGGTGTGAGTATTTGTTGAAGAAATGTATAACGTAGCAAATCATTTTAAGATAGCACAAAAGAAACATTTAAAAAATGGAGACATTAAAGGCTTTAAAAATATATTTTTAAAAATGAAGACATGGAAAGGAATTCAAAAGAACGTCCAAGGGCTGGTGATGTTAAGCGTGGCTCACTATGCGGGCAAATAAGCTCTTCGTAAATGATGTGGAAACATATAAGTGCTACTATTCAAGTTTCTAACACAGTCGTAAAAGAATGCAGAAACGTGTCGAACATCTATTTGCAAAACTCATTTTACTACACGTACTGGATGTTTGCAGAGCTTTAAATCAACGTATGGTATTGATGAAAAAACTGCGTCCGAAGAAATTGAAGAGCATAATTCAAAATGATTGCAGCAATATTTTGCAGACAAGCAGTCGCGGTATCAATCTTGCTACGTGTAAAGAACGGAAACGAAAGGTTTGTTTTAGAGGATGTTCAAGTTTCAATTAAATTAACTGATGCTGAAATCATTGCATATTTAGCACTGATAAATGACGGATATAAGGATACTGATACATGACGGAGATATCGGTGCTTCTGAAGTCCTGGGATGATAATGTTTGGCTTTGATGGTATTGGATATACCTTACTTAACAAGTTTCCTATAGGTAGAAAGCAGCAAACAAATGCATGAATCAAATATAAAAATTGTAACAAATCTAATATACTTCTCCTTCATTCATAAAAGTTTAAGGTAGCAGTATTAAAAACACGATAATTGAAACAGTACACCAGTTTTGGATGGACTGAAGAACATATTTAATGTAAAAGTTAAAAGGTTATAAAAGTAAAGTCTTAAGAACTTTCGGTCTTCCTAAAGACCATCATCAAATGGAAGTACTAAAAAACTGAAAGTAGTTTTTCTTTTCAGAACTTTCATGTGATGATGGTATTTAGGAAGACCAAAAGTTCTTAGGGCTTTATTTTTAATTTACTGACTTATAAATTAAATAAGTTATTCACTTCATCCGTGGCTGGTGTACTGTTTTAGATATCGTGGTTTTAAGACTGCTACCTTAAACTTTTATGATTGAATCATTCCGCACGAGAACCTGATGACGACATTTCTCCTCTGCATAAACGGAAAGAAACTTTAGTGCAGTAATTATTTTTCTAATTTAATACAAAAGACGTCTTTCCCGAATTTCACGTAGGTTGTATATTTGAATTTTGACTGCAACTGAGATACACGAAGTTCCATAAGGCTTAAAAATTGTACAATCTTTGAAACGGGTACTATGAAATAACTACAGTACAGTAAATGTATGCAAAATGTTTGTATTCAGTTCTAAGAATCCAAATAATTCACATTTGTCAAAATGTTCAGTATTTGTAACAATTTCGACCATCCCCTAAGGTTCGATGTAAACGTATTAGAAGCCGGTGGCACATGTGGTCTAAACGCTGGCTCGTGGCCATTCGTCCGAGATGAGTCTGGCTTGGAATCCCGGTGAGGCACGGCTGTTGTGTGTTTGTCTTACTGCCCAGGTTCTCTCCCTTCCCTGGAACCGGTGGCAATAATTTAAGGAATGATGACTGCTTATATCCCATCGCGTTACTCACGGTGGTCGCTAAACCTTCAATTAAAAAAAAGGTGTGTTAGACGGTATTATCTCATGTAAAAATATTAAAAATGGAACGTATACATAAACGGAATATTTACCATTGTTCTCCCTTAGAAAGTCATTTTTTAACTTTTTGAAAAATTGTTAAAAGAACTGCTTTCAGTTCTAAACATATTTTTTGATAGAATTCGCAGACCTTACTACGTAATTTTTCAATTTTTATTTGATCAGCTTTGAAAATAAAACACCGACCTGCAAAAAAAGACCTTCAGTCGTGAAGGCCATGAAAGCGGATGGTGATCAGCTAGCATTTGTTAGTAGCACGCAGCGGTTAACACTTCCCGTTACACACTGAGGAACCTAATATGTCCTATGAAGATGCTGCCCAAACCATTACCGAGGGATCACTGCAGTGAACAGAGCTGACCTGGCACGACGGGATCATGACCTTCTGCTGTCGATACAGCACCGTAGACTCCCGTCAGCTCGTAACAGCTGAAGACGTGATTCATCTGACTTCATGGCGAGACGCCACTATGGGGATGTCCGGTTGTGATGTTTTCGGCACCAGAAGAAGCCTAATTTCCGATGACGAGCAGTCAAGAGTGGAACATTAGTAAGGCGTCGGATTCTGTAGACCACAGTATGCAGCATGTCACGTACCGTTACTTCGCTGACGCTCCTAGAGGTTCCGACATTTACCCTGGATATGATTTGCGTAGCCGATCCCAAGCGATTAGCCTGTACGGGATAGGAGAGTATAAGTCGGCCACGGTAATACACGACGTGTGGTAGGGCACCGCTTACTCTCTAGGCTCAGGTACGTCCACCTATGTCATACTCGTGGTACACCTTTGATACGGTGTCCCTCGGTACCCTATGGTTCTTACCATTTGTTTGATAGAATGATTCATCTGTCTTGCGCCGGCAATGCATCCGTGATCAAAGTTACTCAAATCACCAAATTTGCCCATGCTGATCGATAGCGATACACTGTTGACAAACGCTGCTATCCGCCTGTTTATCGAATGCGTTCGTTTTATGTTTGATCCACTTTGCGCGGGGATTGTCCATGTCAACTGCATATAACTTCTGCCCTTACTAATGATCACTGAGTGTATATACACATATTTGGGATCCATGATCAATGGACGGGTAACATATGATCTATCTTAGAAAATATTAACCTTCTCTTCTTTTGGAGCATCATGTTCTCACTGAAGGTACATTGATTTGCCCTTTTCTTACGTTGTTGAAACTCGAAACTATATCATACTTCTCCGAATTCGGACATTCTACTTATTGAAATACGCCGGCAAAGGCTTATCGCTGCAGCTTGGCGTTTTTACATGTGAGTCACTTCTGAAATAATATTTTACAAAGGTTCTCTGAAGATCGACCAAATGCGGTGTAACTCTTCCACCAATATAAGACCATACACTATTCCTCACGAAACAACACTTATGGCCACTGTGGAGTGTTATAGCAGTAATCCAAAATGACTTCACAACTTTAAACGATTGATGAAGAAATTTACCAGTAACTGATGCCAGCGTCTTACTTAGGCGACAGATACCAATATCAGGTTGCATCTGAAAGGGAATTAAAAAAGTGTATAAATCTTGCATTGAAAGCGTCTGAAAGAAACAGTTCAAGAAACCCCAAATTACTTCAAAACTTTCAATGGTTGATGAAGAAAATTTAGGAGCAACTGATGGCTATATCTTCCTAGGACAACAATAACCAAGCTCAGGGTACATCGAAAAATGAATTGAAAAAGGTAAATAAATCTTGCATTGAGAGCTTTTGGAAGAAACAGTACAACTTCAGTTCGAAGTGTAATGTACCATGATTTTTTACAAAAGTGTTTAATTAATTCATCCTCGCAGTATTTAATTATGTATCACAGACCATATAATAATAGATATATGAAACGAAATATGGAAGATCAACTGAGGAATGGATCATCATAACTAAATTGCAAAAATATTAAGCTTTTCCCCCCAAATCCAACAGATAACACTCCTCACGGAATTGCAACAGGATTTCCCATATACGCACACAATGTCAATTTCATCAAGGTTCAAGAAATCTTAGTGCCTTCAGACTGAAGTGTATTTTGATTATAAATTCAGCAATGTTAAAAGAAAACAGCTTTATGTCAATGAACAGTTCTCTGAAACTTAGAGACCATATCTGAAAAGGGAATAATGATTATAACTTTTATAACCTTTATGATTATAACCTTTGAGTATTTTTACGCAGACATATCTGAAATGGGAACAAAGATTTTAACATAAAGAAGAAAATCAAAATAATCACCACCTGTGAAAGTAGACGTTAAGCTACATTTGCAATTTTCTCAACTATTTTGAGTAACGAATTCCAAAGATTTACATAATATATTTATTTATACATTTAAATTACTTAGTTTAATAATGCAATTATCAACTGAATTTATTAGAGTTATATATACGTATTTTAGACGAAGAACTAACTATCTACATTACAATTTCAATTAACTGTTACTCTGAATTATTCTCCGTTACATGGATGACATTCAATTAGATTTCAAAAAAGCGCATTTCCAAAACTAAAACTTATTTAACTTAATCAACTGGGAAAATTATGCATGTTTCTAGAACAGTATCGTATATCACTTAGGGTTAACACAGTATATTGCAATTTAATTGTGGCATAATAGAGATCATAAGGATAAAAATCCCTTTAGGTCCTGTAAAATTTGGTATTTACTTATTTTAAAAGGTATTCACTTTGACAAAGTCGGTATAATCCTGATGCGTTTCCTATAGATTTTCCAAACCTTATTGTATTTAGCAGGTAATCTATATTGCCATGGAATTCTGGAGATAACGGAAAGCAGATTTTTGGGGTAAAAGATGTTTAATGCATTTAATTGTTTTGCTTTTTGCTGTAGTGCTTTTAGTGCTCTTTTTGGTTTGGCTTTGTTTCCATTAAACGTTTTGTTTCATAATTTATACTAAAACTTTGATGAAACGTTCTGCTAATCTTTCGTTGGGATGATGAGCTACGGTTTAAACCATTTAATTGATTTGCGGATTCAGCTGAGATACAGACAAATTTGATTTGAAAATAAAACATAACACTCTATCTGACGGAATATATCAATTTGAGAGACCTATTCTTACTTTAAAATTTACCTACACCACTGGGAAGCTCAGAATTTTAACAGGTGGACACGTGCATCAGATTACTTGAAGCTAATTAGGTGCTTTATATTTCGTACACAAATAATCTTTATGACACAAATTTCGTACACAAATAATCTCGATGAAAAACGTGCGCAACATTTTTCGAAACTGTGCTGCACAGTAGTCAACCTATCGGACATCATTCTGACAAAAAATCAAAGATTTCCCAGAATTGCCTTGCAGACAAGCATTTTTGCGTTTTTCAAACCAAGGGTTGTGTCTATCGATATTCACAACCCTTTTTGTGAGTGTCGTATTACTTTTGTATATAATTATGAAACAGATTTCACATAAAATTTTCTTAAGTTCATTTCGCCAAGAGTTGTCTGTGCTGATGGTGGCAGATCGGATTTCCATATTTTGAATTTAAGAAAACTTTTCAAATCAGCTTTTGTCTCAAATGAATTTGAAGGTAATTCAGAGAAGAAGATATTTAAACTCCGTTAGAATTTTTTCTATACTCGTACGTTTATTGCAGTGTTATCATCAGGTTTGTATCATCTGACCAAACAGCTAAATTTCTCGTGTCAAATTTCAAAATTCAGGTAGTATACTTAAGCATAATTTTTGACAAACTGTTTTGACATCAGACACACCACAGAATTTCTAGCATATTCTTGAAGCATTTTAGTTCACCTGAAGCAAAGGTACAGCATACAAGGTGCAATTAGAAATATTGATTTTTAAAAATATTTCAGCAAATGTGTTTCCCATTAATGACTATAGTTACGGAACGTCGAAATTGCAAAGCAGTGTATACTTACCGCACAGTTTATCCTAAAAGTGCGTAGTAAGTCAGTGGGGTACTTCTGCAATACTAGTTGAAGTAAACGTGACTTACAATCGCTTAGGGAACAGTCTGAGCGGAAGTTACTTAGCGCGTTTTCTGTACGCGAAACATCGCAGGTGCAAAAGGATACAGCTTTTTCATACTGACCACGCTCTGGTGGTTGCGATTTTGATATTCCAGAAGATATTTACCCTACCAAATGGGAATGACCAAACGTCGTTTGGAAGTAGAAACACCGAACATAAAAGTGACAAAAAGGGATGAAAAATTAAATGCTGCCCTATACAGATAAGTTAGGTTCAAGTTAGCTGCTCCATTGTGGGATGACATAAATACATTATATTTCTTCATACGTCTAAATCTACTGCGATTCACCAATCCTGAGAGATCAATACCAACAGTGAAGCTTGCAATGACATTGTCTCTCTAGACTTGTCACGAGTTTGGAACCAGTCCTTCAAACAATGCTACGTTTTCTTCCATCGTACGAAGTGCCCAACCAATACGACGCCTCGTTTCTTTTGAGTAATAAAACATTAACATGTATTCATTTATTTTCTAGACGAGTCACTGCTTTCAAATTGTTGAAATATTTTACTATTCAATTTGCTGTCTACTTTCCTTAAAGAAACCGTCTGATTGATTTGCGAAAACTAGGAAACTTTGATTTCTGTTCTACGCCAATAAATTTTAGTTACAAGTATAACAATACTATTTTGAATTCTCTTAGGTAGCAATCAATGTAGCACGAGGTCATGAAACTTTGGTACGTTCAACAACATCCGTTGCTCTGAGGAATGCATAATCCATTTATTTTTTAATTACGTGTTCAGTCATTAGTAAGAGAATTCAAGTACCTGTTTCTTCGTATTTAGGAATTTACGCTACATGCAGCTGCAAAAATGTTTCATTCTTACGGTTTGAAAAATCTTTGAAGATGAAATAACCGTTCATATTCAACGTACACCTACAGCTGTCCCCATAGTAACAAGCAGAGTTCATGAAAATATTGCATTTTCCTGACAAAATAAAGTTGCTTTTCTTTTGTTTATTAAACTTAATAACTTAGGTTTTCGGAAAAAATAGCGAAACAAACAGAAAATTCGTGAAAATATACGGAAAAATTAAGGTTGTGTATGTGTAAAATATTACGCATTTCTAATATTACATATTTTTTCTGTATAGTAAGAGTCTACACGAAGTGTACAGTATTTTTCCATAAAATTACAAACGTACGAAATCAACATCCATGCATTTTAGGATAAAATATCTCCTTCGTTACATAAATAATGGCTGCACTCTCGAAGTACTTCGTGTCGGTAAGCATTATAATTAGGTCAACACGAAATGCAAAATAACTCGTTCTTGCTTGTCAACAGAACAACGTATCTTTCGAATCATGAATTTGTGTTCGTTTTTTCGAACGGTTTTCAATACGCACTTGTTCTGGCTTTCTAAATATCCTTGGGTTTAGAAGGAAGCACAGCTTTAGTTGGCCAGCAGCATTTTACGTTAAATTGTAATCGACTGGAAGGTTTTATTGCGCAAGTTTTTTTCTTTTTACAACCTCATCTGTGTCGCTCCCACCTAGAACTGGGTGAGTGCCGAAAACATATATAGAACGTAACCAAAAGTAAAACAAGTAACAGAAATTACGGTAACATATTCAAACTCAGCCTGTGAATATAATTTGTATAGATATTAATAACATAATCTCACGTAACCCAAAATAAAATAACATAAATTACGGTAATATAATCAAACTCAGCCTGTGAATGAAATTTGTATATATAATAATAACAAATATGGGTTGCGCGAACGCTAAACCCGGTACCAAAAATTATGCACCCCAATCACCCGCAATGTGCGGATGCTGTGAATATCAGCCCACCTAAGTGCAATTGTTGGCCTCAATCCGTAGGTCCGCCCATATTGATCAGAGAATCCCCAGGGCCAGGTGAAATTTATTAAATACAAATTGTTATTTATTTAATGTAAGTACGTTTTGCGATAATATACTGACGCGAAATCACTGTAGTAAGTAATCATTGTTAAAAGTATAGGAATATGCTTCTACACTGTTACACACAGAATAAAAGTAAATTAATTAAGTCACCATCGGTATGGCCTAATGTGCTAATCACTAGCTTCGTACCTGTGGTATGCCTCCGTTGTGTTCCTGAATTTGCACTGCCGCCGATCCACTTCGGTTTCCTTCAATCCCTTCTCCACTGTACCGAAAGCTAATGGGTGGATTGCAAGAGAAAATTGGCCTTAGATGTCTGTACCGTTTCAGCGGATGTCCTCGTCATCTGTACCGTCCCTTTCCCATTTTAAAGTACCTTCTCTATCACGACTCAATTTAGATCACTTCTACCTGAAATGGAATTGGGTCTACTTCGATGTTCGAAGAAGCCACTTATGTGTGGAACCTCCTGAAAACAACAACATTTATAAAGTTATTGTGCTGCAAATTTCAGTACCTCGCTAGAATTCATGAATTCTGAGATGTTAATTTTCACAGTTTTACGACATAATATGAACGTGATATTATATTTACACTAATGGATTTTTCGGAGTTTAGTGCTGTTTCGACGCAAACTGATACTCATTCGTGTGATATATAGAAGTTGGAAATTATTTTGTGAGAATCGTGTTACAGAGTTGACGGGAGCCCTTCAAGGCAATCTAATGGGTATTAACTATTAATGTATCTTCCCGTTGTAGCCCTGCGTAACCTACTTGTGTAAAAGCGTTCTGAAACTATGTTTCAAAGTTCGAGCAGGGTTTCTGCCTAAGAGTAGAAGTTGCTAAAAGTCGTCCCATGAAGGAATGTTATGAAGGACTACTAGCATTTGGAGCCAAAGGTTTATAGTATAGTACGATAACAAGTTGGGTGGCAGCCTTCAAAAGAGCGGAGAAATTTTGCAGATGCTACTGGATGCGGACATCTCCGAATGAGCGAAACCGGGCTCGTTTTGTCTGCATTTTGGAGAATGACTAGCGATTGACAATTCATACAGTCGCCCGCGAGAGTAACCTTATTCATTCGACAGTGCTACATGTTTTGAAATAAAAAGGCAAGTGAACTTGCGAAAAATCACATCACGTTGGGGGCCTTGATGTTAAGAAAAAGCAGCGTTACGAGGCAGCTCGACTCCATTTGGAAAGCATGAGTATCAACTGAACTCATTTCTACAGTGTATCCTTAGGTTGGATGAAATGCAGGAGTGGTGCTATGAAACCTGACTAAGACGCCAGTCTAATGAAAGGAGGCATTTCGGTTCGCTGCCCCGAGCAAATGTTCGAAAGAACCTAGTAAATGTTACAGTGGCGATCATCGCCACCTCTGACTGGGATGGCGTCGTACTAACATATGCAGTACTTTCAGAACACAAGGTAAATTCAGCGTATTATGCAAATTTTCCGAACGCAATCTGCGTCCAGCTCTCCGGAAGAATCTGGGTCATTTGCTGGAGCATACTCACAACGCAGTCTGCAATGTTGCTGGCGTTGTTACCGACATGTTCTATCAATGGTGTTTGAAACTGTTGCACAACCGTCCCTATTCGTCTGGTTTTAATCCTTGTGACATGAATTGTTTTCGAAGATGAAATCACGGTTCGGGACATTCCTTTCAAGATCTCCAACATTTTAACAGACGTAGAGCGGTCCATGGCGGAGATCAACACGCCTCGCCTTGTTGAAGGCATAGAGAGACTTCGACATACATAGCATTATGATTTGTATAAGGCGGGAGACTATATCAAAGGGATATCTAGGAGCAGGATCCATTCCATTGCCCATATTCGTCATAACGTACGTAAAAATGCTTCGATTGCGACAAAACTGTAGCAAGTTGTTCCGGAGATATACTGACTCAGTTCTGTTGAATGACATCGAAATGAGGTCAAAGCTCAGGACACAAGAGGCAGATTTATTCCACTGATATTATCCTCATAACTTGAGTAATGGTTTCTTGTATGTTGGAAAGCTTATCATAATCAACGCTTTGAATGATTTTCCTAAGTTGTTTGTCCAAGGAATAGCTTTGTGAAATGCTGTCTATTACGTTATGCTGAAGTAAATATCAATAATCTCTCTAGTAAGAAACAGGGCGCGATCTTGACCGTAGTTAGTTGCAAATTGCTAGCAAGCAAATGCATTTTGCTAGTGATAAGAAGTGATTCTAACAAAAGTTGCTAGTGGAAACACTTCGAATGTTTTAGTGTGTAATATAATGTGCCGACTTTGTGTGAGATGTAAATCGCCAACAATGTTTTAATTGGAAATGTAAAGCCCAAATTTGCAAATGCCTTTAACACGGGCCAAGGTTGAACTGGAAAATATGCTTGGAGAATCCATTGAACTGAAAAGCGATACTAATAACTGCTTTCTGGAATACAATATTTTCTGAAATGCACAAAAAGTATAAAAAACATTTTGGCACTAGTAGAAATATCCTGTATATTTCCCTTATCTACTTCTCCATATGAGGTTGGGTTTAGTTTCGTAAACAGAACTCTATGTGATTTGATGGGCAGTTTAAACTTTAAAAAATTGAGTGCTCTCATGAGCATTGAGGTTGAATGTCCGTCCGAAAACAAGTTTGAGACCAGGCCCGCTGATTTAAAGTGATACGAGGAAAAGGACCGAAACACAGATCGTAAACCATATGGAAAATATCTTAAGATTTTGAACAGTGTTCTGGAATTTTGTTTACAGGAGGGAGATTTATTCCACAGCCGTTATCCCCATACTTTGACTAAAAACGCTTCTTTTGCGAAAAAAACTTCAGGATGTTGTTCCGGAGGTTTACTGAACTGGTTCTGTTGAATATCGTAGAAATGGAGTCAACGGTCAGGACACAGGAGCGAGATTTATTCCACAGCCATTACCCTTATAATTTTAAATATGATTTTTGGTATGTTGTAAAACGAATCATATACAATAACACCAGCACTATCCTTTGTAACATTTAAAGCACCACGTTTTGTTTCGGATTTCCACAATTACACTAATTCTATCAATTCCGGAGATCAATTTATTTCACAGTTAAAAATTGCATTCCCGTAAAGCATAATATATTCTACATAATTGCGTTGCTACAATTTGGTAAATATTATAACAATGTACAAAGTTTCAGGTAAACATTTATTGAACGCCAACAATTTGCAAGACCTATTAGAGAGCGTGCTGTATATTTTTATGATGAAAGCGCAATTCGAAATAATTAAATTCTTAACCTAGCTGAGTTTGTAATTTGCGTTAATTAAACAGAAAAATACTTTATAAATAACCTAAATATCCATTCTCGGCAATTGGAATTTCGCTGAAAGAAAAAAACATGTGAAAGGCCTTCACTTTTTTTGTGATGGCAATTTTTTGAAAACACGAAGCACTTGAGTGAATGCGGAGTAATGTATTAATGTACCAAACTTTGAAATCCACAGGAAGACGCGATGTATATAGCAAGCAGAGCTGTCTGCTTAATCCTCTAACGACCGTTGACGCATGGGTACCTAAGGGGCCCGTATACAAGTTGCGTTTTTTATCTGAATTGCATATACCCATACAATTTATTTATAAAATCCAGAAAATGGATTTCACAATGAATGGTGAAAAATCGATTTCATAAATAAATATTTAAGTGCACATACACATTTATTCATGAAATTCAGAAAAATGGATGTTATACAAAATACTAAACTTGTCCATCAGCTTTATTTTCACTAACTGATTTACGTGTTATCAGGGTAATAACATTTAACAAATCTTTTGCTATTTGCCCAATGCCCTTTCAGAGAATGAATCCCAGATATCATTTCTCCAAAAGAACTACAGGTATTACATTTCTGTATCTCCCTTAGTTTAGGAGATAGCTTTTGGGATCAGCCCATTTGCATTCACTGACCACTTTGGTTTTCTCATTTGGGCTCTCACTCATTTTTCTGCTGCGCAAATGCTTGGAATAGGTTGCTTTAATTTGCAATATGCATTTGATGGAAAAACGTACTGCAAACAGTGTTGTAGTGAGGAAATGAGTGAGTGCCAAATGCGAAAACCAATGACCGAAGGTTTATCTCTAGAACTAATTGAAATATAGAAAAATAATACTACTTCTTTAAAAATTCCGGACAATTGCTATATTAAATGCATTGTCGGGATGGATCCTGAGCTATAACATAAAAGCTATGAAATGATATTTTCCTGTCAGCAGGAAAAACAGTGAGTTAACTAGAGAAACTAAAACTGCTTTTCAACTTAAGGTTTTCACAATCAGCATTCATGCATTTTATGGTATACGCTGCTTCCGTGGGCTGTGTTTAAAGGAGAAAAAATAAATTCCATCCTGGCTATGTACCCTGGGTTCATGTACAAATTGCAGTTTGAAGATGGGCCCCTTAGATGTCGAAGAGTGTATTGCCATCAGCAAGGGTAGCTACCGTGTCTGACTCCGATTTTTCAGCGGAAGCCTTAACTCCATCTCTCGGTGGATTTCAAACCTTAAGTCATTACCGAATTTGGTTTCAACGGTTGTTGACTTCATGAGATCATTTAAATGTATATATTTTACCCGCTTCCCATTACAGTAAAATAATTTATCACTATTCAGAAAGCCATCAATTTTTGAAAAAGTTATTCGAATACTATCAGATAAGCGTGTGTACGATTAATTAAATTTTCAGTCTTCTTAATTTTCATTATTGCCAAAGTTGAAGAGCTGTTCGCATAGGTATGAGACATTTTAGTGAAAAAGTTATAAACTAAGATGTAAATATGTTTACATAAAAACACAGACAATTATAAAAAGAATTATTATTTAGAAGTATACGTCATCACTTAATTCTGTCCGTTTGTCGGAGATGGGATAGCATTCAATTTCCTTTCAGTTTTGCTGAGCATGTCTGATGGGGCAACTCTGTTCGACCCGCAGAAGTGGGGTTCTAAATTTTTCACCCGCTTGTACATCTCATTGTGGCCATTAAACGACGAAATCTAAAATGTAACGGAGCTTCAATACACTCTCTCGAAATGTGTATCATCATGCACTCAGGCTTTGAAATAGAAATGTTTAACAATTAACAATTACGACAATGCGAGCGTTGCTTTGAAGGAATTGCGTGCTGTTTAAAGATATCTCTATTTCTCATTCAATGGCTTCACCTGACATCCATTCCATTACATTATTCACTTATTAACTTCAAAGACTTCCATAGGATGTTTGACTTCTGGAGAGAGAAAGAGAGACAGAGAGGGGTTTCTCTACCAACTAAGCATAAAAAATTTAAATCTTCGCGCAAAGAACTTATGGAACCTCTCTCTCCAGACTTAAGATTTTGCCACTTAGCCTATTCAATAAATACATCCTTCAAACATGGAAGTATCGTAAATATTATACCTTTACATATTCCAAAACTACTGAACTTCGTATGAAAGTCTCGAAAGTGACATGGCACACTCCAGGGTAGTCACGTAATTTGAGGTTTTAAATTGTGTTATCACATGAATTCCTAACTTAAGTTCATCTACAGATCGCCTTAAATTAAGAAACCGAGGATTTCGTTGTTGGAAAACTGTTAATCTAGATCCCATCGGTTATACATAACGACAAAACAGATTCTTTAAATTTACTACGCGTAATATTTCTAACTATTAAAACAAATCATTTAGGAACGCGTGCACGTAATTAACTTTAGTTATATGTAATGTGCTCGGTCTAAAGGCACCGGACTATTAGTTTTATGTAGCTATGGGTAGGGCATATGAAGAGCATACTGACATTTTTATGAGAAGTAAATATTAATAATGGTCTCTGCCTCTTGCCCCACATTAAAAAATATAACTGAAAGTTGTTATTTTAAGAATTCCTGCAGAATACTACTCAACAAATATTGGGGATGGATAATTATTTCTTCACGATTTAAAAAAAACGGTTTGCTTGATGCACGATAATCTAATCGGACCTTTCTTCTTTCCGGAGTAAACTGTGATCTGTGTCTGGTAGCTGTAGAGGATGAAACTTTTTGCGCTATAACTGCGGCCAACTCAAACCTTTTTTTAAGAGGACACCTTATCGTTTAAGTTCACCTGTGTCGCGAGCTGTATGGGAGATGGATCGGCAGAAGATGGCCAATTGCTTGACCTGATCCGTCGTCAGATTTTACGCTACTGTATATTTACCTGTGTGGTTATGTCAAAAGCATGTTCTTCCAGGTCAAGATCACCGACCTTCACCACCTGAAATCCCGCATAACGCACGGTGGAGTGGAATCGACTGTCGTTTGGGTTCGAACATGTTTCTACTAACGTGGAACGACGTCGACTTTCGTCTGGGTTCGAACATGCTTCAATGAACGTGGAGTGACGTTGACTTTCGTCTGGGTGGAACATGCTTCAAGGAACGTGGAAGGAGGTCGACTTTCGTCTGGTTTTTTTTTTTTTTTTGTGATACCACCAAGGGTGTCCACATTGCAATGAAATAATCCTGAGTAAAACAACTTTAAACATTTTCCTTTGTATTTGTGCAAACCAGTTGAGTATATAATAAGTACTTTCCTAGATATAATTGTTTTATTTTGGAATCCTACCATCCGGACACCCTGTACTTTTATTATATGTTTATTAAATTATTTTTATATAATATTTTTTAATGTGTATACCACTTGATTGCGGGTTAATAAGAGGTGCCACACGCCTGTCTGTTTCACAATATCCCCTCTCTAGAAATAGAAGCACAGAGTTCAAAGGTCCAGAAGCAAATGGATTATGTAATAGGCATTTGCAAAGCCTCGGTTCATCATTACTGGCCAGGGTTATCGCCTCTCCTTCGGCAGTTGTATTCTGTTCTGCGAATATTTAGCACATGAGCAAACCAGGGGACGCGGGTTCGATTCTCGCTACAGGACGAAGAAATTTTCAAGTTTTCGGATATTATCTGACTTACCATTCATGGCATATTTACACCAATAGGCGGATACACAACTTCAAAAATTTGTTTAGCATAACGGTTCAATTTATACTTTAAGTATGTTCAAAAAAATACTCAAGGAATTCTACGCCATGTCACAGTCAATTCTCTATGCACCACTAGAATTCCCTATGCACCCTTGCTGATATATTCAACAGAGTCGGATGCAGAATCACGCAGCACTGAAATAAACATAGAAACATCATAACACGAACGATGACATCCCAAAAGTGATTTACATCACTAATCAAAAGCAATTAATTTTAAAGATTTTCATTGCTGAACTGAAATAAATAAAGAAGATAACTTCCAACATTTCGAAATTTGAATGTCCTTGATTCATTTTTTTTATTCCCTTCGCACAACACGAGCTACTAATAAATCTAAAAGCATAACCGCTCTAAAGCTAGCCTTGGTTGTCACACTTGTGATTCACGGTAGTTCTGAAATAAAAGGAAACGTGGCATCTGAATGTGAATGTAATGCTCAAGAATTAGTTTATGATTCTTACTGCGCAATATAAGGGAAATATATTTTGTGTGTGTGTGTGTGTGTGTGTGAGTTTCTGCGCAATTTTATATTTTTTCCATGGCTTTTTATCCAGTATCATGGTTTTAACAGAGATCTTAGGTAATCGAAAATTGTTTCAGAAAGATACTCGCAATTAAACATTTTATAGGAAACGAGAACATTTAAGCTAACTTGGAACAGTTAAACAGCACTGGACAGACATTTTGCATTGCTGATCGAATTCTGTGCTGCCCATCCATTCGCAGGGGAAGAATTTAAGCTGTGAGCGTAGAAGTTAGCTTCGCAGTGGAGAAACGTATGAAGGTATTCACACGCAATATCTTAAACATTATACTTAAATTGTCGGGAAAAGAACCCAAGTAAAAATACTGTGTTATAGAAAACAAATGTTGTCCTAGATGAACACAGCGACGTATAAATGGCAGTGCTTCGGGCACCATGAAAACTTCACATTTTTTTCTGCTTTCTTCAAGAAATTTAGAGAAGTACAAATTATCAAACGTGCACTCTCAGAATTCCAGAAGCGTATTTCTAAACCAGTGAGCTAAAGCTCACTTTACCCATAGTATTTGAGAAGAAACTGGATCAGAAAAAAGAGAAATTATGATTTTAGTTTATGGAATTTCTCTCAGTATTTGTTACTGAAGGAAACTTATGAACTATCTGGCTGTGGCGATGCATGTTGTAAATATCATTTTTTCACATACAATTAACAGCAAGGAAATCCGTAATCAAACAAGATACTTATTGTCCAAATATAACATATGAGGAAGTTTAATTTTTTCTGAGAAACGCATTCCAATGTGTAACGTATACTCTAGATTCAGTTTCCTTTTGATTTTACCATCTCTTGTTTTTTAATTTTTTTCCTATGTAAATTATCTTCTTACTTAACGAGATGTTTATTTCTCTCGCTTCAATAATATGTGGCAACAAGTGTAGTCATGACGTGGTGGTAGGGAGTATAAATAGGCGCGTTCAACGGGATACCTAAGGGAGCTTTTGTGTTACGTGAGAGAGCTTTTGTTTATGTGCGAGGAGGGCTTTTTAGTTAAGGAAGTTTTAGGAGAACTTTTGTCTTACAATGAGGGAGCTTCATTCTGTGATTAGGTTCTTTTCTTCATTATTGTGATACAATTCGTGTGATCTGTGAAGTGTGTGTTGGATAATACCAGGAGTTCTCTAATAAAAAGTTTTTTCAGTAAGTTACGTTTTTCTCAATTCATAGTACTGCTCAGACATTCTGTTTGGCAGTTAGTTCTTATTCATTAAAGGTGTCTCCATTTAGGTCCACCATAAAACTTTATTCATGATATAATAGTTACCACACAATAAACCAGGCAAAAACTAATTGCAATATAAATGGCGCCCGAACTTTTTCTGAACACGAGAGTATTGACAATTATTACCCATGTCTTCATTACCTAAGACAACTTCAATATTTCACCCTAAAGGCAAGTTTCGGTGGTGATGGGATTAATTTCGAAACCATCTGCAAGAAGCCTGTGGAGCTGCTCACTTTAATGATAACGATTTCTTGAAGTACCCAGAAACATTCTTCACAATTTAAAGGAAATTAGCTTTCATATACTTAATTTTCATAGAAAGGGTAAAACTGCATATTTTTTAATTCTGTATTTACGTCCAAGGATAAAAAAAAAGTATATATATTTCTTGCATTTTTAAAGCAAATCGTGTCTGTCAGGACATTCCAGTGTAATGGGAAACTCCATATGATAACCGTAATCTGAAAAAACAAAAATTACTCCCAAGATTTTGAGAAACCGACATTTAATGTTGGATAAATTTTCACTACCTGAAATCTCTGTTTAGCTAAGTTTGAGAGTTGTAGTTGGCCCACAATTCAAAATTTTGCACCTCGGAAAATAACGGCAAAGGTCGAACTGCACAGAAGAGTCAGAGTCATATATTTGTGATCACGTGGTTCTGTTGTATTTTCTGGTTTATGATGCTATAAACTAGAAAACGAACGATGTTCATGCCGTCAAGGATACAGGCGCTTTAGATAATGAACGGTTATAGCTGCCTCGAGCCGGCTCTGAAATGGTTCCTTTCTCTCTTCTTCTCTCTCTCTCTCTCTCTCTCTCTCTCTCTCTCTCTCTCTCTCTCTCTCTCTGCTCTCTCTCTCTCTCTCTGCTTCTCTCGTGAAAAGACGTTATCCTTTTACGGGATGTTCATGCTGGTGAAACGCTATCTTGCATGGAACGAAAACAATTCTATGGATTTCCGGATAATGCGTTTATCAGGCTATATACACTGGCGGAAAGTGAAAAAAAGAACGCCAAGAAAAAATTGGCGGACGATCATGAAATTTACATATGTTAATGAAATTGAGTTTGCAGCAGGTGTGTTCTGGTCTGGATAACAGGTGAGCGCTTACACCACAGCACGGCATAATATGCAAATTATCGTCGGTCGACAAACGCACCCAAAGAGTATGGCGAAGTGAATATGGTCAGTCGTCGGCGTACGGACACGTGCCGAAGACCCTGAAGAAGCTGATTTTCCTGAACGCCGGAGAAGAACGTGCTGCGATTTCGGCGCGGTTATCGGACTTTGAGCGAGGTCGTCTAGTCCGACTCCGCGTGGCTGGGGCAGGTCATATCGTCGTATTGTGGAGCGGGTTGGACGGGAAGTATCGGTGGTGGTACGATGGTGGTGTGAATGGTCCGAGGAACTGTTCCCACACGAGAAGCGCTGGAACCGGGATCACCGAACGGACTGATGAACGGACCGATCGACACACAAAAAGAACGGCGTTATCCGTGAGAACATCCACTGCGACTCAAAATCGAGCATACCGTTGCCCCTGAGGTGACTGAGCGAACAATCTGGCTCCGTCTACTGGATGCAGGACCATTGCACGTGTGCCTCTGGCATGTCTACCTCTGACTCCATTCCACCGTGAGGAACGGCTGCGGTGGTGTCGCTAACGTCTGCACTAGAGAATGCCAGCTGGCGATCTGTCGTGTTCAGCGATGAAAGCAGATTCTGCTTAAAGGATATTCTCGGTAGCCGTATGCGTAATTGCAGACGCACTGGAAGCATCTCCACCATTCTTGCGTACTGACGGCGACACGCAGGGCTTGCCACTGGTTTCCTGGTAAGGGGATCGATCAGCTATCACTCACATTAACATAACTAGTGTTTGCTTACCGGGTGCGATAAAATGCACGCTGTACAAATCAACAACATCATTCCAGCCCGTTCTTGTGCCATTTGTCGGGTCGATCGATCGTGGTGTTTCCCGGCAAGATTACACACGCCCACACGCTGGCACGTGCAACACAACATGCACGCCTGAGTGTGTAAGACAACTTCCATGGCACTGCACGTTCACCGGATTTTTCCCCCATTTAGCACGATAATGGGATTTTGCCGAGACAACGGCTTATCCGGTCTGCACGGCCAGTCACGACTTTGATCCCCGATTTACCGCGTCGGGTTGAGGATCGCAGGAACTTAATACTGACTTCACATCTAACATCTGCTTAAAACAGAACTCCATGCCGCAGAATTGCCCAGTGCGGCGCAGTTCGCGGCGGTTTTCAACCTCGTACTAACCGTATGTTACGCCGAAATGTTACGCTGAGTTTACCAGCAAATGGCTGTGTTTTGTAAGTGTGTTTAAATCACATTATCCTCTGTATTCCGGTATTATGCTGAATAAATTTCGTTGGTATCAGACGTCTACTGCTTCTTGGTGTTCTTTTTCAACATTCCGCCAGTGTATATGCTGCTAGACGGACAATTCAGAAATCACGTTTCCAAATTTTATCGGCCGCACCGAAAAATGGTTTCACAATTCGTGATAGAGAAGTCGTAGCCACATCGTTGTCTTTGTTGGTTTTTCATATGCAGAGCGTTCTTTGTGCATGAACAGAAGCGCTTGTTGCATCTCGAAACAGCGGATGTTGAAATTCATAACACATCTTCATTGGAAAATGTGTATGAGAATTCAGACGTCTCCGTCTGTCGAACCTTCTGACAATTTGTGTATCGTTCAGAAGAGCTAGATTCTCTGATTCAGTTATCAGGGTCCAGAATTTGTTTCTGTGGATGATTGAAATCAATGTAACATTATCAAGCAGTGTCCTGTAGTCCGGTCATCCCTCTGTCCGAATGTTACCAAACATGAATTGAATATTACAGAGGTAATATGTATTTGTTGAAAATGGACAGCAAGAAAAAAATATACCTAAAAATAGACAGCATTTTGTTCTAAAAGTATTAGCATAATAGCCTTTTGTAATGTTATGCTGATAGTGTCAAAGAAGGCTTTATGCGTATTATTGTAGTTTACAGATAAAAGCGTTTCTCAAAATATTAAGCAGCTTGAACAAAGAAATCATGGTATATGAGTTAAAAATTCCTTATAGCGCTTAAAACCGAAGAAAATCATTAGATTCCTGTGATTTACGTAACTCTATAAATGAATCGGTGGACAGGGATCGAAAGAAAGTAGATCCCCTGAAAAATCCCAATGCTGGCGACGGTGTTGTGGAAGAACAGCCTTACTTGCCCTTCAAGTCTGGATGAAACGGCAATATGAGATGCACATCACCTTACAATGTACGGTATGTGTATTATTCATTATTACTTATTCCAAAACATTTCTCTTATCTGATTTCATTTTGAGCGATTGTTTGTTTAGAAATCTAGCTTTCTACTGCCCACGTCCAGAGATGGAAACGGGTTAGGGGTCAACAGATCAACGGGTCGACAATTTGTTGCAGGTCCAACGGGTTGTTACAAGATGTTCCTAACCCTATTTTGACCCGGTTTTATTTTTGAAAAGAGAAAAGTATATTCCGAAAACAGATGTACGTTGTGGAATTATGTTGTCGATGAAGGTGAAAATCATCGAATACGTGGATCTCTCCTTTGGATTATTGCTATAATTAATATATAGCCAGTGCCGTTAATGCCCATCAGATGGAGACCACTCAGTAGCTGAGCCTATCTTACGGATTATGATGTCAGATGCTGACTGTTGACTCGTAAAGGAATTATTCGTCCTCTCTTCTTTGAAGGAAATATTAATGACGAACGATTCCAGCGTTTGTTGATACAGTTTGTTGCACTCTTGGAAGTGGACGAAAGAAACCTTTGGATACAACACGATATATGTAGTCTGTTGCCAGGA